>JACEFZ010027307.1:0-192500 GCA_014155875.1 Cepaea nemoralis | reverse complement strand
GGACCAATTGTATATGCAAATTCAGGAGGAGAGGAAGAAAAAGGTAAACAAATGAAACTTTGTGTTAGAATGAGTAGAGGTTAGAGAAGTGTGAGCATGGCGTGATATTATAGTGCTTTCTTGAAATATCTTCTTCTTCTTCTTCTCTTCTTCTTCTTCTTCTTCTTCTTCTTCTTCTTCTTTCTTCTTCTTCTTCTTCTTCTTCTTCTTCTTCTTCTTTTTCTTCTACTACTACTACTACTACTACTACTACTACTACTACTACTACTACTACTACTACTACTACTACTACTACTACTACTACTACTACTATTACTACTACTACTACTACTTCTTCTTCTTCTTCTTCTTCTTCCTCTTCTTCTACATCTCCTTCTTCCTCTTCTGCTTCATTTTATTATTATTTTCCTCGTTCTTCTTCCACTCCTTCTTCTTCTTCTTACTCTTCTTCTTTTTTTTTTCTCCTTCTTCTTCGTCGTCCAGGGTTCGTTCTTCTTTTTTTCAACATATGAGATCCGGTGGCGAAGGTAAAATATTGTAATTTTGGTATCTTCTTGGCGTCATAGTTTTACGTCTTTTTTCTTTGTGTCGTGATTATGAAATTTTCATTCTTTCTTGATTGTGTAGGTATACTGTATTTCTTGAAGCTGAAGTCTGGTTGCGGATTAAATCATGTGAAATCACATGTTTTATTTGTTGTTTTGTATACCATCCGATTCAAACACATGACGATCAAGAAAGGAGTCATGCATGCTAGTCACTGCGTTACGGCAGCTCATCCGCAAGCTACTACAGGCTATTACAACCGGGGCCATTGTGTTGGCTGTGAAAGCCAACTACCCCACTACACTGTTGCAATCATTTGTATTCTGTAAGTTAAATAATGCAATTTCTGAATGCATGTTGAGACAGTTTCTTCTTCAGGTTCTCATATTTTTTGTCAGGTGAAACGTCTTGAGGAGGAGCTGAGGGCCGAAATGGAGAGATCTGTGAGGGATATGGTGTCCACATTTGAGAGATTCTCCCCTCAGAAGGGCAAGACGCGACTACAAAAAGAGACTGAGAAGCTTGAGGAGACATATAGGTAGGTGTGAGCGTGAGACACAGAGATGTATCATTGTTGTAAATATGTATTGGTACGAGAGTGTTTATAATTGGAATATGTAGAGCAGAATTAATGCAGAGCCAAATGTGTCACTTGATGGAAAGAACACAAGTGTACAATCAGTTGGAATTCGGAGCAAGTATTCACATCATTTTGACGGTGTGCTGATGTCGGGGTACCGGGTTTATTTCCTGGACTTTACTGTTGATTTATCGTATAGAAAGAAATGGCAAGCTACTCAACATAAACTTACCCAGAAAATCAACCTGGAGTTTGATTGCTCAGTTGTGTAACCTAGCCACTTTAGTAACATTTCCTAAATTGCTTTTTAAGTATATAACCTGCATAGTTCGATACCTCTTGACAAAAAAAATGAAAAAATATCCAACCGTCCCGTATTCAAGTCTGTATGTCATTTCTAAGCCGTGATATTAAAGTTTGTGTGTCAGTTTATCATTTAATGTAGACATATAGAAGAATACGGTTTTGACCTTTTCACTTTTTGTGACCCTACCTACGCACTCACACAACTATTGGTTACACAATCACCAGGGGAGATTAACACAGCCGCCCGTCTAACTCAAGGACATATAACTGCCAGTTTATATATATATATATATATATATAGTATATATATATATATATTATATATATATAATATATATATATATATATATATACTCACACACGCTGATATATACATCTACACGTCATGCTGTGATGACGTCAGGCCGCGTGCGAACTGCACGTGCAGTCTTGTCGACGCGAGGCCGCCAGCGTAGATGCATTTTGACAAAAGAAGTTCCGTTGGAAAGATGAAAAATTTTCAATGATCCCGACCGAGTAGAGTGATAAAAAAATCACACACAAATACTAGAGTGGATGTTGAATGCGAACGTGCATTCATTATCATTGCCGTTGCTCTGAATAGTCCATAAGAATATTAAATTCTCATCGCAGGATTTACACAGAAAACTGCTATTTCCCGCAATTGAAATATCCAATTACAGCATCATAGCATGCAATCTTCATTATTTCAGTTTTGGATGTTACCTACGACATATATAGTCGAAAGTTACACAATACGCGTACAAATTGATGCACAATTTAATTATTCACGCTAGATCAATGCCCAAAGTCTATATAAAACGGAATTTATGAGTCTGCTTACGTCTTAAAAAGACAGTCTCTTTATATCCGTAAGAAGAAATATTTGAGAAGCTAAGATGTATAGATTCGTAGACAATGGGGGAACTACAATACTCCGTAATCGGTTTCTGTTTTAATGCAATCTCAAAATAATCGGGGAATTAAACATAACGAGTACGCTTACTGTCCCCATATTGGAGACACAAAAACAAATAACCGAACGTTACCGCTAAACAAATTCCGATAAAATACGGCAAGTCTAACCGTAGTACCTAGACTGTAACCCAGTATGTTAGAAAGCACAGACATTCTGTTACATATGGTTAGTCTTGCATTCTAGTCTGTATTTATTCCTCCTGTATATCAGTGTTATGTTTGTCCATATATAGGTTGTATTTTCAATAACTGTGCAGTGTTTGAAAATATTGCCGGTCCATGTTTTGTATTCACCCTCTGTAAAGTTCATGCAACATAATAGGTAAATACAAAACTTGGACCGGCAATATTTTCAAACACTGCACAGTCATTAAAACTACACCATATATTAGTTTCCACGCGTTAGTGTCTGCTATTTTGTATTTCTAGATTATTAGCTAATTTTATGATTATGTGTTATTGTTGTATTTATCCACTGGTAGCAATTAGGTTCTGATAAAATTGTACTGGCACCTTGCCGTCTTGATGGATAATAGTTTGTTACATTGCGTTTCAAAAAAGGCATTATAACTTCTCCATAGCACAAAGCTTGGGCTGAATTTTAGAGATCACGTGTTGCCCGTGCAGCATGATCCCTTTCTCGGCCTGCCTAGTTTACTCCAGAGGAAAGACAACACCAATATATCTAGAACTAGACCAGCTGCAAAAGCTGCCGGATCAGCAAAGCAATGCTCTAACAGTCCGCGTGTCGGAGCTTTCATCCTAGACCAGTTGCCGACCAAGGCAACAATTTATTTAACACTAGCTGACCCGGCCCGGCTTCGCCCAGTCCCTGGTGGGGAGCATCTCATTTAATTCATATAAGTAGTCATATAAGTTCTCGTTCCCGTTACCGACTGTCTGTCTGTCTGTCTGTCTGTCTGTCTGTCTGTCTGTCTGTCTGTCTGTCTGTCTGACCCGGCCCGGCATTGCCCAGCTCCTGGTGTGGAGCATCTCATTTAATTCATATAAGTAGTCATATAAGTTCCCGTTCCCGTTACCGACTGTCTGTCTGTCTGTCTGTCTGTCTGTCTGTCTGTCTGTCTGTCTGTCTGTCTGTCTGTCTATCTGTCTGCCTGACCCTGTCCGGCTTCGCCCAGTCCCTGGTGGGGAGCATCTCATTTAAATCACATAAGTAGTCATATAAGTTCTCATTAAATTCATACAACAAAAAAAGTAACTTAAAAGAATGTCCTTCCAGACACCATCCATTATTTTTAATGAAAACGCTTGCTAATCACCTGCATGACTACAGTAACTTCTTAAGCAAATAAAGATGAGTTACAATGTTATGCATTGTGCATTATTTTTATGAAAACTTTAAAAATGCCTTACAGTTTGTATCATTATTTATTATAACTCATATGCCGGTACATAACTATGGACACAGAGTTTATAAATCTTTGAAAACGATGCCACAATATGACTATAAGTTAAACAGAAAAGTTATGCCCCTTGAAATAACTTTTACGGAGTTAGGTCCCCTGAAATATATACAATTATAATGAAAAATGAAAAATGAAATAATACTGAGTAAGCAGGCGATTTCACACTAAAAAACTATGACAGTTGACAGCTCTGGACTGAAAGGAAGGCGTGTAGAAAATTTCATCTCAATCGGATGGGCCGTTCGCGAGCGCACAAAGGACATACGGACAGACAGACAGACATACGCTCCTTATTTATATATAAGATTATTATGTATAGAATTGCAGTCTTACTTGAGATCTAGCTTTTAAACGGTATTTTCTTTTACCTTCAATTTCTACTTTCTGTGTCTCATATTATATTTCTTTACATGTTGCATAAATATGATAGCGAGGGGATCAACCACTCAGATTGACATGTCTTCTTTTTCTCCCCTTCTTCATTCAAGCCTCGCACATTGTTAGAAACTGTAGACGTTGGGGGATTTGTGTGTGAGATTGACTAAATGTGAATGCAATCTACCTTTCATTTCTTGCAGAAGAAAGAAAGAGGAAAAGATCAGGAAAATGATAGACCGGTTGAGCAATGAACAGAGGGCGAAAGTGGCAAGTCTCATACAAAAACATAGCCAGGAAATGTTGATGTTAATAGCTGAACGACTAACGGCTACTGAAGTAAGTATATTGTTTGTCCTTATGTACGTATATATAACAATAGTGCGTATATTACTAGCCAAAGCCTTAGTTTACAACGATTTTCAAAGATTGATCGTGGACACTTGAATATAGTTGAACTCAGAAAGCAATGGCAAACTACTGAGCGTAATCTTGCCTAGTAGTACATCAACAGCAGCTGAAAAATGTTGATGTTGACAGCAACGTCCTGTAAGGAATATGCAAAAATAAACCTATTTCATAATTTGAGCACACAAAAACTGTCGCTACTCCATATAGCACCTTGCGGTGTACGACGGGGTTGGGGGTGTGTCTTGAGCCTGAGGAATATGGCAGCCTAGTTATTGCAGTCGCCATGAACTATGCAAGTTAGGGTTTTCTTTTTGCCCCCGACAGAAAAATATCCATCACCTTAACGAGGATTCGAACTTGTGTCTCCCGGATTTTAGCCCTCGGTCAGATGCGTCTCTTGTTAATTTGAGAGTTAAAAGCATAACTCGGTGTTTATGTGTACCTTTTAAACAATGTGTGCCCTATAACACGCCTAATGCGCATTGGGCTTATGGTGCTAGACTTGTATTTGTATAGACCAAACAGCACACATAGGCTGATGTCCAGGATCGAACCTACAACCTTCGGAGCGTGAGGCAGGCAACTTAACCACTTCGCCAAGGAGATACACCCCCATCCCTCTCCCCGCCATTCGACACAAAATCGCACCGGTTACCTTTACTTACCAAAACATTTCCAGATACATATTATAGGCTGGATAAATCTGGGAGCAGATATCAATTTTAGAAATACCACCTCTTTGGAGACTCCAATACGCAACCTCCGTGCCGGCAGGTATACTCTACCAGGACTCCCTGTTGGTACTGTTCAACCTGGTCATTGAACTAGACATTAGTCTGCAACGTTTATGTCCACAGGATCGTGTGTCCAGTGATTCTGACGAAACCTCCCCAACAGCTGACCTTTCTAGACCACCACCAGTTGCTCCGCCTGAGTTCAAAAGGTCGCAGCTAATTAAGTCTCCCAAGGAGTTTGAGAAAATTGACAACCATGTTTTTCAGGTATGTATGGGTTTTCTCTGTGACTACTGTAACAGTTTCATAAGTTTTCTGTAACTTTGGAATGTTACTTTTATACCAGAAGTATACAGGATTGCATCGTGAGGGGCTCTCCCGTTGTTTATGCTTCACTTCGACACCGCAAGGTACAAGATGAGATGAGATGAGATGAGATGAGATGCGCCGCGTTATTCACCTAGAGAAATCTATTTCTGTTTATTACAAGAAACTTTGATTATCTACGCAATCAGAAACTATAGTTTTGTATTCTTAATCAATCTTCTTCTTCTTCTTCTTCTTCTTCTTCTTCTTCTTCTTCTTCTTCTTCTTCTTCTTCTTCTTCTTCTTCTTCTTCTTCTTCTTCTTCTTCTTCTTCTTCTTCTTCTTCTTCTTCTTCTCCTTCTTCTTCTTCTTCCTCTTCTTCTTCTTCTTCTTCTTCTTCTTCTTCTTCTTCTTCTTCTTCTTCTTCTTCTTCTTCTTCTTCTTCTTCTTCTTCTTCTTCTTCTTCTGCTGCTGCTGCTGCTGCTGCTGCTGCTTCGTCTTCTTCGTCGTCATCGTCTTCTTCTTCTTCTTCTTCTTCTTCTTCTTCTTCTTCTTCTTCTTCTTCTTCTTCTTCTTCTTCTTCTTCTTCTTCGTCCTCCTCCTCCTCCTTCTTCTCCTCCTCCTTTCTTCTTCTTCTTCTTCTTCTTCTTCTTCTTCTTCTTCTTCTTCTTCTTCTTCTTCTTCTTCTTCTTCTTCTTCTTCTTCTTCTTCTTCTTCTTCTTCTTCTACTTGTTCTTGATTGTTGATATACCTATATTGAATGTCCTCAAATGAAGCGGGAGTAGGCCAAAATACGTTTCTCTGTTCTGCGTATGTTGCAGCAAATGTTTAACTGTCATTCTATCAGTTCCACAGTTACATTCATCAGTATCTCCAATCTTAAGTTTATTAAACACTAGCTGACCCGGCCCGGCTTCACCCAGCTCCTGGCGGGGATCTATCTGTCTCTTCTGCCTGTCTGTCTGTCTGTCTGACCCGGCCCGGCTTCGCCCAGCTTCTGGAGGGGAGCATCTCGTTTAATTCATATAAGTAGTCATGCTCCCGTTACCGTTCCCGACTATCAGTCTGTCTGTCTGTCTGTCTATCTGTCTGTCTGACCCGGCCCAGCTTCACCCAGTCCCTGGTGGGGAGCATCTCATTTAATTCATATAAGTAGTCATATAAGCTCCCGTTCCCGACTGTCTGTCTGTCTCTCTGTCTGTCTGTCTGTCTGTCTGTCTGTCTGACTCGGCCCGGCTTCGCTCAGCCTCTGGTGGGGAGCATCTCATTTAATTCATATAAGTAGTCATATAGGCTCCCGTTCCCGACTATCTGTCTGTCTGTCTGTCTATCTATCTGACCCGGCGCGGCTTCGCCCAGCTTCTGGCGGGGAGCGTATCATTAAATTCATATAACCCAAACAAAATAACTTAAGAATGTCCTTCCACACACCATCCATTATTTTTAATGAAAACTGTTTTTAATCACCTATATGACTGTAGATAACTTCTTTAAACATAAAAAGATGAGTTAGAAAATTTTCACTATTTAAATAGATGCATTATTTTTATGAAAACTTTGAAAATGCCTTAAAGATTATATCATTATTTATTATAACTCATATGCCTGTAAATAACTGTAGACAAAGAGTTTATAAATCTTTGAAAACAATGCAACAATCTATATATAAAATATATAGCAATGTTATTAAAAGTTATGCCCCTTGAAACAACGTTTCTTAAGTTAAGTCCCCTCGCTATATAGAAATGATAATGTAGATTTAAATATTAAATTTCGGTAAGTAAATACCTGATTGTACACTAACAAACTATGACAGTTGGCTGCACGGGAATGAAAAGAAAACATGTAGAAAATTTCATCTCAATCGGATGGACCGTTAGCGAACGCATAAAGAACGGACATACATACATACATCGTCTTTTATAGACATAGATGCGGTATTTCAGCCTGTTGTGGCCTGTACCGTCGTCTGAAGATTGTAGCTTGGTATTTTTTCTCAGTTGAGTTGGTAATATGCATCACTTCTCTGGTGACGTGGTGATTTAATATCCACTTGGTTCTACATTTGCTTCTTATAAATCTGTTGGCCTCATCATGGGTTATATCTATATCAGACTGAAGTAGAATTGATCACCAGAAAGTCAGTAGAATAGCTGGACTGAGTAGCAGACGTGACCATCAGAAAGCCAGTGGAGTAGCCGGATAGTGTAGCAGAATTGATCATTAGGAGACCAGCAAGAGTAGCTGAATAACGCAAAAGTCAGCAGCAGCAGCAGAAGAAATAGAAGGGGGGGGAGGGGAGGAGGAGAAGAAGAAGAAGAAGTGAAGGGATAGTGAGGAGAAATAGTAGAAGAATAATAATAAGAAGAAAAAGAATAATATTCTAGGACGGAAACTGTTAACGTAATAAGTAATACAAAAACTATACAAAACAAAGGGAGCTAATGTATTTATAAATTAACATCTTTCACACTATCGATGTGTGCTATCGTTTACGTGTTTATATTAAAATATAATTTGAAATTATTTTTTTTTGTCACGATGCCAGAAAAATAAGGTCGATATAGGACACTGTTTATTTAACAGTTAATTAACTTCGAAATGACTCTCTCGCATGCCCTTCTTTCTGATTTGTTATATTAGTATAAGTAAAAATGTATATTTTATCATATTAGTATGTATCATTATATTAGTATAAGTACACATGAATATATTATCATATTTGTATATGTAAACATGTATATATTATTATATAGCATAAGCAAAAATGCATATTTTATATAGGCCGGTGGACTTGGGAATCCGAATCGGGGTTCATAGTCAGTTTCCTTGCAAATTAGAACCGTGACTTCAAGACAGCTCTGTAGCGTCTAGCCACTACCGTACCGCATGTCTCCCATTTATTGGTATGGTGCACCGTTAGTGTCATAGTTACCTAATTTTTCCAATTATTTGTCTGGCAGGTTGTTCAGAAAGAATATTCCACATTTACGGAGCTTGTCAAAGACCTCATTGTTGCCTGTGAGACTGATCTAGACAAAGCAAGGTAATGGCATGCGTATACTCGTTCACTTAAGTCTCGTGGTTGTTGTTGTTGTTGTTGTTCTTCTTCTTCTTCTTCTTCTTCTTCTTCTTCTTCTTCTTCTTCTTCTTCTTCTTCTTCTTCTTCTTCTTCTTCTTCTTCTTCTTCTTCTTCTTCTTCTTCTTCTTCTTCTTATTATTATTATTATTATTAATTATTATTATTATTATTATTATTATTATTATTTCTTGTAATGGTCCCCTCTCAGGACCAATGCTTGTCATGGTGGTTCTGTCCAAACCAATGCCATGTTTACTATGGACAAAGACATTTCAGTTTCCCAGATATCATGTTGTTTAGGAGCCAGTTTTCCTCTGTGTTCAGATCTTGTGGAATGTCAGTGTTTGTCTTCTTCGTGATTCACTATATTCTGATAACTGTTATGTAATATTTAAGATCAATAGATCCTATATCCTTCTGTAGTGAATGCGAAATATAAATGTTTTACACCCACTATCGTGTATCAATTGAGTTCTTGTCTGCTCACCACGCCTGCCCTGTTCTTGCATTTTAGGCTGAATTGACTTATTATTTGTGTGTGTGTGCGTGTGCGCGTGTGCGTGTGTGTGTCTCTCTAAGTGTGTGTGTGTGTGTGTGTGTGTGAGAGAGAGAGAGAGAGAGAGAGAGAGAGAGAGAGAGATAAAATCCTGTTGGTTATTATCTCATTCATACGTTCAGAGGTAACGTGGTGGGTAAAGGTTTAATTTCTTAGTCATACGATTAATCTCCTTGGCTGGGCCAAATGTCACAGTTGCTGTCTAGAAATGCATGTGACCAGACGGTTTCCTTACTTAAAGTCTGCGCGTGTGTTTGTATGGTTTTGTGTAGTTAGTTGGTTGGTTGAGACAACGAAGAAGAAGAGGCCGAAGCACGAAGAGGAGATGGAAGAAGAAGGAGGAAGAAGAAGAGGAAGAAGATGAAGAAGTAGCAGTAGCATTAGTATTATTATTATTATTATTATTATTATTATTATTATTATTATATTATTATTATTATTAGCAGCAGCAGCAGCAGCAGCAATAAATTAGAAAAAGAGAAAGTACATGAAGAGGAGGAGAAAAGGTAGAGAAAAGTGAGGGACGGAGGACTAAGAAGAAAAAGAGACATCCTCGTGGCCAAATCTGCCCTAAGAATTTTCTGTATACATTCTGAGATTCTCAACATGCTTCATTTCCTTAGATGGGAAAACAACAAAAATCCTGTGCGAGCCCAAATCAGCAAGGAAAGGTGACCCTATTTCTCTAGGTCACCGGATTTATGCAAATCCGGCATCAAAAAACTGGTCTGCAGAATGATTTTTTTTTTTTTTTTGGGCTGGAAACTATTTTTTTTTTTTTTTTTTTAAAAAAGATAAGGGGGAAAAATGTTATGACATCAATTTTCACGTTTCTACTTGAATGTAAAACATATTAAAATACATAAATTTAATATTGAGCTCTGCGACTCAAGGGAAATAACGCTGAGATGTTTATAAAGTGATGCAGTTTGTCCTACTCGTCAGAGGTTAACTTTCTGCATCACTTGACAACGTACTGTTAAATCATGAGGAAAGCGCACTTTTATTAAGTTTACGCAGTAGTTACGTTTTTATTATTATTATTATTATTATTATTATTATTATTATTATTATTATTATTATTATATCAAAACACTGTTGTGCGTAAATTAAGTACGCAATGTAAAATTAGTTTGCGTCTTCGGTTGTTTTTTGTTTTTTTCGTTGTTTTTTT
Organism: Cepaea nemoralis; assembly: GCA_014155875.1. Lineage (NCBI taxonomy): Eukaryota > Metazoa > Mollusca > Gastropoda > Stylommatophora > Helicidae > Cepaea > Cepaea nemoralis. The sequence goes on along the minus strand of JACEFZ010027307.1, from coordinate 182,025 downwards.
TTTTGGGGGGGGGGGGGGGAAGAGGCGGTCCGAGGCCTCTTAGTCCCACTATTGACATGTGGGCCTTTGTGGTCCACCGAGGCCCTGTCTGCCAGTTTTAGTGGTCAATTCTTCGAAATTCGTATTTGTCCGATCGGATGACCGCCTCTGCAGGTGCCTCTGGCCAGATCAAATGCAAATACTACACTTTGATCTTGGCCGAAAGACCGAGAAGAGTTTTAATCATGTTCGTCTCTTTTTCTCTGCTTCTTTGTTATCAACACCTTCTTCTCAACGTCCACATCTTTTTAAATTTTCCTCTGTGTGCTCCTTCTTATTTTCATTAGTTTTTTTCCCCCCTCTTTTTCTCCCTTCTGCGGTAAAGCTGTGGAAATGTAAACAATATAACATATAACATATAAATACAGCAGAAATTATATTAACTGTCATTTGTTTTTCCCATCAGTTTCTGTTATCCGTCAGTGTCTTCTTTTTTTTTTCTAAATTACACACACAGTGAAAACATTACGCCAGAAGAAGTAACAGATTGGTTCACAAGTGACAAAATGGATGGAGGGTTTGACATTTTGAACGATGATGAAATTGTTTCTATTGTGACTACCATTGAAGAAGAAGAAATAGATGACGATAAAGGATCAGTTCTTAACCAAAACTTCTTGGCTATCCACTCAGAAGCGGAAACAATGTTATCAAAGTGCATCGACTGGTTTGAAATGCAGGAGAAGGAAATTGCAACACAGATTCCTACTTCTGCGTAAGATATGGAACATCGCCGAGCAGAAAGCTCCAGCCTCAAAGACACAGAAGGAGATGACATTATTTTAGAGTAACTGTCATTTACTGTCATAAACTGTCATTTATTATTTGCTGCCAATATAGTACATTGCGGTGTATGGCCGGGGTGGGGGTGGGGTTGGGGGGGGGGGTGTTCTTTGAGCCTGAGGTATTAAGGCCGCCTGGCAAGTGCAGTCGCCACGAACTCTGCAGGCTAGGATTTTCTTTTTGCCGCCGACAGAAAAATATCCCACACCATACCGAGGATTCGAACCCGGGTCTCCCGAAGGAGAATCCGGCGTTCTAGCCACTTGGCCAGCCGTAACGTAGGTTTATAATATTACAATTTTTTTTTCATATCCTTTACAGGACATCGCTGTCAATATCAGCATTGTTTCAGCTGATTGTTGATTTCTTGGCAAGATCACGCTCAGTAGTTTGCCATTGCTTTCTGAGCGACCGGCTCACATACCCCGTAAGTTACCGACGCGGAGAGAACCGCTATCGATTCTCGCGCAACGTCACGTTACTCGCGAGAGTATACGAGATTACGGAGAAAGTGGTGTAACCTCTAGACCGGCAAGACCGGCAATATTACAATACATTTCTTTTTATAATACATTGCTTTTATACTTAAGTTTATATTTATCGTTTTGTCAAATTAAATACAATATGTATGTATTATTCACTTTTAAATTATTTTATTTTCATTTTCGTCGCAAGCCCGTAGTGAAATCACGTTACTCTACAAATGTGTGAAAAGACTTCTGTTATCCGTCTATTCGGTTATCCTCCACAGCCCAGGATACGACGCTGTTCTACTGTATAACATTTTGTACGTTTGATTTTAGATTTAAGTTCTCTTATTCTTCTTCATGTTTTTCTTGTTAGGCTTTTTCTACTTCTTCTTTTCCTTCTTTTTTTTCGCCCATTATCCTCAACAGGGACATACTCCCTCAACCGATTCACTGAAATCCGCCATATCGTTAACTACCCCATGCATCTCCCGTCACTGCCCTCTCTAGGATTTTGCGATGAAACCCAGCCTCAGGTTGATTCGCCAGGCAATTTTTGCGTTAAGTAGTTTGCCATTGCCGGTATCCATGGCAAAGGTCTTCCATGGCGATTCCTATGCTCGCTTACCCGAGTTCGAAACACAGCTGCGACCGATTTGGCAACAGACTGGGTTTTAACTAGTTGGTATGGGAGCCGGTCGTTCAGAAAGCAATGTCAAACTAAACGTAAACTTGCCAAGACATCAACACTAGCAGTAAAATGCTGGTGTTGACAGCGATGTCCTGTAAAAAGGATATATAAAAAGAAAGTTTGCCATTGCTTTCTAAACGACAAGTCAATATCGTAATCCAACTGACTATGCAGGTAGCGTTCCCACAACTCCACCGTCAGTGCACTGGATGTTTAAGCGCAAGCTCTTTAAACCCCACTGTCACGCCCACCTTTCTGAATGTCATACAACAAGCTTTTTCAAGCCATACGTAACCGGTTACACGTGTTCATATTTTCACAGGGCTATATTTAGATGGGTGACCTGGATCGACCTGAATGAGCTGGAGGTGGAGGACACGGTCCTGCCAGACAGTCCTATGGGCCTTTTAAGAGGCATTAAGTACGGCACAGAGACATACCACGATCTCTGTCGCAGGTTGTGCAGGTAGGTGGTTCCGCTGCCAGTCTATGTTTTCTGTTTAACTGTATGTTGTGTTTAATTTCATTTCGAGGAATATTTTTAACGGTGTATTATTGATTATAAACAGCCAATAAATGCCGGGGTTGACTGCAACATCCTGTAAAGGACACGCAATTAACATATTAATTGTTTACATTTTCAGTTACATATATATTTTTTTATATCCATCGTGTGCCCTGCCGGTAAGCGTGGACGGTCATGATTCGCCATTTCACTCGATCACCAGAGTCGTGGATCAGCTCCATGTTCCTGTCTCGAACATGCCACGTGGCCAAGCCACCAGGTATTTACTTCTCAGTCTTCCCCTTGGTCTGTTCCCTTCGATCTTGCCAGTTGTCACTTAGTTCTATAATCCATTTCTTCTCATAACATGTCCACAAAATTGTGACTGTCTACGTCTAATTTCCCCAATCAGTTTACGATTTTCATTTGCTTCTTGTGTCGTTGGTTTTTCTGTCTGTCAATGGTATTCTTTGCATTTTCTTCAGAAACCACATTTCCACTGCCATCAGCTATTTTACAGCTTGACTGCTCATTGTCCAAGCTTCACATCCATACACAAGTACAGGTTCTAAGTAGCACCTTAACACTCTTTTTCTCGTAGCAATTGACATAATTTTATTGGTCTGTATGTTTTGCATCTTGCAAAAGGCTACCATCGCCATGGTGATTCTTGTTCTAATTTCTTCAAGGCATCTCCCATCAGATGTTATGACTGTTCCGAGATAATTGTACCGATTCACTTGTTTAATAATATTCCCATTTACTTGTATGTTATATTGCGGTATTTCATTCTTCCCAGTGACGACCATAATCTGTGACTTCTTACAATTTAATTTCTCACCCTATTCGTTCACTGTGTGCAACAACCGCATCAATAATATGTTGCAGATCCTGCTCATTGTCTTCGATCAATACTGTGTCATCTGCATATCAAATATTGATGTTTCTTCCTCCAATGATGATTCCTTTCATATCTTGTACATTTCTGAAAATATTTTCATTGTACTGGAAAAAACACATCTGGAGACATTACACACCCCTGTCTCACATCTCTCTTAATAGGCTGATATTGACCTACTTCATTGTCATTTCTGATGGCAGCTTGTTGTTTCCAATGTATGGTTTTTTTTTAGTGATAGAGAGGTGGGGACACCATGTTCTTTTAATTGGTTAGACCGCAAAACATCTTACCTAGCCCACAGCTACAATTCCCAAGATTAGCCGATCCCCATTACAAACTGCTCCGACCACACATTCTTCTATCAACACCACAATCTGCACTTCATTCCCACATTTGAGGAAGACCTCCTTTATGTCAGAGAGGCAACGAGTTGTCAAGAACTACCTGCTTATAGCTTATTCTTCTTTGTGTAGCCCATGCCGTGTGGCGTTAGTGATCATGTCTGTCGGCCTACAGTCTAGTGTACTGTCACTCATTTCTGACACCGATGTTCCTCCAAGCCATGATGTCAAACTTCAAACATGATTTACTTGGTATCTGTTATGACGGTACTCAGCCACTGCTTAGCTTCGTGACAACTGACCAGCCTGGTCGTTGACGGTGGCCATTGTCTCGATAAACAGATCCTCTGACCGTGCAACGTGAATCATAACTAACATATTTCTGTCGGTTGCTCTCACGCTCAATCCACTGCCCGCTTTCGAGGTTTTACATTACCCCGGTTGGGAGGGATTATTGAGTACTCCACCTTGTCCAAGGGTGTCACATAGGCTAGCGAAGGGAAGGGGGTGCCTTATTTGTCCGCACTTCATCACCTTACAGTGTTAGTCTACATATAAAGATATTAAACCATCATCATCATCATCAGCGTCATCATCATCACATATAGTAATTAACAAGACATTCATTAGCTATCTGTTGTTGCAGCTATGCAGGGCTGTACTGTGAAGTGATCGAAGGCTATTCCAAGGGAGCCGGCTATAAACCAGGAATGAAGATGGAGAGTGACAGATTCAGGTTTGTGATTTATTTCATTCAGTTAGTAGTACAGTTTAAAACATGGTTCAAACCCAGGCTGGAGAATGGTGTCAAAACACTCAAACACATGTCAGGAAAGACTAGGGGGTATTATCATGGTAGCATTCTTTCTATCATGGTAGCATTCTTTATATCATGGTAGCACTCTTTCTATCATGGTAGCATTCTTTATATTATGGTAGCACACTTTATATCATGGTTGCACTCTTTATATCATGGGAGCATTCTTTATATCATGGTAGCACTCTTTATATCATGATAGCACTCTTTATATCGTGGTAGCACTCTTTATATTATGGTAGCACCCTTTACATTCTGGATGCATAGTTTTTAGTGCACCGACTTACCATGGTGTGGGTTCAGTCCCCAAAGTAGCGCTGGTTTTTTTGTTTAGATAGTTACGACTACTGGGGCGATCCAGTTTCATAAATTGTTTTTATTTTATTTTATGTTTTTTGTTCCTTCGCTCGCTTTGAACTCAAGCTTAGTCCATACACGAGCTACCACGTCTTGTGCACTTGACTGATTTTTGCGTGTGGATTAGCTTTCCTTATACAGGTTCCCCCCACCAATATCACGTCAGTATCACCCCACCCCCACCATTAGGTGAACCCACTCCTACTTCAGAGGTGTCTCAGAAAATGAATTAAAGGAAATAATTTTTTTTTTTACATAAGAACTGTAAAACCTCGAGTATAATGCGCACTTTTTGTAGTTTAATATTCTCTTTAATCGCTGTTGTACATTATATTCATAAAGTAAATTTCCACATTTTGTTCGGGGGGGGGGGGGGGGGAGGGGCTTATGTTGATTCTTCATTAAACAATAAATATTACTTGAACAAATGTAAACAGATAGAAATGACGTCAAAGTGCTGGTATGCAAACACAACAACCGCTATTTTAGTAACTGAATTCAGTGACCATTTGCATATTTAAAATAATTTATATTATGTGCTGGGATCTCGTGGATTCAAAATGCATAAATTGTGAAGTGTATTTCACATTATAAAATATCTGAATCACTTACGAATACAAACAGCTGTTTTGCAATGTTTTGGAACCTGTATTTATAAGTGAGACTGTCCATTGTACTTGTGAAATTCACTCGTGCCTTCAAATCTGATTATCAGCAACTCCTGTGCACAATACGCATGTGCGTATTATATTCCAATTTTTTTTACGTGAGACCGAATTATTTTAAAGACATTATCTGAGAAAGAAATGTTTCGAGGGAGTGAACTGGTCAACCAACTGCATGATGTTCTTAGTGTATGCAAAGACCTAACAATTACCCCCATTCTCCCTCACTCACACATACACATACAAGCGCACACCACCTACAGCCGTATCTGCCTTGGAAGTCATCTCACCTTGTGTTACCAAATGAAAAGATCTAGATTCTAGAACTATGATAGATGGTTTGCATCCCAATAGACAAGCTGCGTCCTTATTCTCCTCAAACTCTAGATCTCTTGACGAGGGGGATGCACAACTTGGGTGCTAATCATTGTCAATCTTAATGAAGAATTATTGTGATTTTCTTGCAATATGTTAGTCCTCTACAGGACGTAGTAGTCAACCCCAGAATTTTTTGGCTGTTTATGATTTTTTGGCACATTAACGTTCAGTAGTTTCTTGCAATATGGTTGCATGCAAAGTTTGCAGTTCACACAGGCTATATCACAGAGGAGATCAATTAACTAGACTTGACTCTTTTTACACAATGACCTAAGGAGGTCAAGAGATAAAAAGAGACATTCGTCGGTAAGGTACCTGGATGGTTGAAAGATCTTGGTGCGCTGGACATTTCTACCAGGACCATCGCTTTCTAATAATTTCACAAGTCCTTCTGATCTCTTGTGTTGTGAGATGGAATGTGCACCTTCTCGGGTAATAACGAAGAACAAAAGGTTGAATTGCAAGTACAATACACAAGTAAAGGATCCCTTTTCCTACGTTGAAGAGTACCGGGCATGAGGTTCTAGTCCCATGTTTAGAACAATCGGCAGTCAGCTGGTAATGTTGTCAGTATACGCCCGCCGCCTTGACTTCCTGGGTCGTTTCCTGGTACACATATTAGGCTGGGTCCACCTGAACGTCCTGCAGAAATCCCGTCTCGTGAGGATTCGAACGCTTGACCACCAAGCCAGTAGGTAAATGTTCTAGCCGCCGCGCTACCAAAGCTCCCCCTGTGCAAATAAAAAGTTAAGTTAGTTGCATATCCTTTAGAGGGCGTAGCAGTCAACTAAAGCACTTTTGGCTGTGATTCCTGGACAAGTTTACGTTCAGTAGTTGTCATTGCTTTCTGTATGAAAACCAACGCAAGGTGGTCTGCTGTCAAATCATCCGCAACTGTGTTTCGAACGCGGTATGCGGGATTACGAATTACGTCCGTAACACCTTCTCCACAGAGAGAACTTAGTGTATTCAGCACGTGGTATTTCAGCCTGTTGTGTCTTGTGCCGCCTGTTGTGTCTAGTGCAGCCTGTTGTGTCTAGTGCAGCCTGTTGTGTCTAGTGCCGCCTGTTGTGTCTAGTGCAGCTTGTTGTGTCTAGTGCAGCCTGTTGTGTCTAGTGCAGCCTGTTGTGTCTAGTGCAGCCTGTTGTGTCTAGTGCATCCTGTTGTGTCTAGTGCAGCCTGTTGTGTCTAGTGCAGCCTGTTGTGTCTAGTGCAGTCTGAAGATGGTTACTTGTTCTGTTCTGTTGAATTGGTAATATGCATCACCTGTCTCTTGGCCTGGGTGCGCTGATTTCTACTTAGTTCTATAATTGCGCCTTATAAATCTCTTGACCTAATCCAAGACTGCTGTTTGTATGATGACCCATGTTTAGTGATATGACACATGATGATGATGATGAACGTGAAAGTTACCTCTTTGTCTTTAACTCTTCCCTTCATTGTGGTTTTTAATAGACTGTGATGTTGATATGACTAGATGACTTGATACGTTGTAGTAACTTGTTCTTAATGTTCCTTCAGAAACTCATGGACTGCCGTAAGCATCGATGGATCTTGGTGCTTCATCAACTGCAATTGGGGCGCCCGTCACGTCAAAGGAAAAGGGCGTACAGAAGAAGGCACTACCTCCAGAAAGAAAAGAGAAGGAATCCGACTAGACAGCAACACTCACACGCATTACAACAATGTAGAGATTCTGTATGAACAAGGCACGCCTGAACGCAGCACTGGTAGAAATGGAGAAAGAAGAGACAGTTTAGAAAATAGGGAAAGCAGTGGTGTTCCTCAGTTGAACAATGATGAACTTTATTGTGGTGCCGCGCCCACCATGAACAATGGGATGTGCAATGCTTTTGGTGGTAGCTCTGTCAGTGGGATTAGCGGTCACTACGGCTATGGGAATTTCCAGGGTAATATGTTTTCTAATGAAAACAGAACGAGAATTGACCAGAGTGGGAATAGTTACAGCGACTCCAGATCAAAGTTGCAGGGTCTTTCTGGAAATACTGACCATTTCCAGAGTGTGGGGTCTGGTAACTATACTTCTCCGTATACAGTGCCCAATGGGTATGTGGTAAATCCAGATCCGTCAGGAAACAGGACACATGTAGTTAGAAAACTGCCTACCGAAGGGGGAAGTAACAAGGAGAATAGAGTTGAGGACGGAGTTGTTTCTCTTGATGGCTACGCTGGAAGATCTCTGCTGGATGCATTTTATAACAAGGACATCAAATCAAAATCTGCGGTCGCGCGGCTGTCTGATGGGGATACTGCGAGTTTTAGTAGTGGCTACAGTAAGTCCAGCACAGAAAACATGTCCCCTTCTAATTCTCCTTTGGCATCTATGAGCTCAACTCCACGGTCCGGTGGCGCTTTTGGTATGCATTTTGACTCCTCTTCTTCCTCTTCATCACAGAAAGAGAATGATAGATTTTCCCCACCGCAATCGCTGTTCAGATCTTCTCGACAGCAGCATGATGCCAATGCTGCTATGAGGTGCTCACCGCCGCAAGCTGTCTTCAGGAACAGCTCGGGCTCTGATAATTCTGCACGATCGTCTCCACCGCAATCTTCTTTCAGAACAGCGACCTATACTCACATCAACCCATCGAAGACATCGCCGCCTAGTTCTATATTTAGATTCACAAATGTGGCTTCAAGCTCTGTGGGTTCACCGCAGATGGCAAGCGGGATAACTACAGGGCAGCCTCAAGATGAATATTTGAAACACTCGGATAGGTTGTCTCCACCTCGCTCCGATACAGAAAGGTTAGTACCGACTTTTTCTGTCTGCCAGTGCTGCATGCTGTGTGAGGTTGCTGTTGCTGCGCTTGTGTTTGTTGTTATTGGTGGCGGTGGTATTTCTGGTGGTGGTGTTTCTGGTGGTGGTGTTCTTGTTGTTGTTGGTGGCGGTGGTATTTCTGGTGGTGGTGTTTCTGGTGGTGGTGTTCTTGTTGTTGTTGGTGGCGGTGGTATTTCTGGTGGTGGTGTTTCTGGTGGTGGTGTTCTTGTTGTTGTTGGTGGCGGTGGTATTTCTGGTGGTGGTGTTGGTGGTGGTGTTCTTGTTGTTGTTGGTGGCGGTGGTATTTCTGGTGGTGGTGTTGGTGGTGGTGTTCTTGTTGTTGTTGGTGGCGGTGGTGTTTCTGGTGATGGTGTTTCTGGTGGTGGTGTTCTTGTTGTTGTTGGTGGCGGTGGTGTTTCTGGTGATGGTGTTTCTGGTGGTGGTGTTCTTGTTCTTGTTGGTGGTGTTGGTGGTGGTGTTCTTCTTGTTGTTGTTGATATTACTGGTGTTGCTGCTGATATTGTTGTTATTGTTTTTGGTTGTGGTATTGGTGTTGTTGCTATTGCTGACATTGTTGATGATGTTGTTGTTGTTGTTGCTGCTGCTGCTGCTGCTGCTGCTGTTGTTGTTGTTGTTGTTGTTGTTGTTGTTGTTGTTGTTGTTGTTGTTGTTGTTGTTGTTGTTGTTGTTGACTGACACTGACCCCTTAACATTTTGCATGTTCTTCGCAGGACTTTGCAATCAACCCCAATTTGATTTTCTAGACAATGTAGTAGTTTGCCATTGCTTTTTAACTACAGCTAGTAGTCGACTTACGACCACGATCGGTTCCGACAGACCGGTCGTAACACGATTTGGTCGTAAGTTGAGTACGCTATGTGTACAGTGATGTGGAGTGATGTTATAAACATATTTAAGTTAAATTATATCATAAATTTATTTTATCATTGTTATAAATCATCATTTTCGATGTTCATTTTGTGCCATTTGTATCATCTCTACACCATTTTGTTTCTTATTTTTGCATCGTCAGGTTTAAGAAAAACACTGCATTAACTGTACATGTACAACTGGTTTAATATTTGCAAAACATACAAAATACAGGTGTGGAAAATACTGTAGGAAACATTATTATTACATGGTCTACCATCTCTAGTTCGGCGTCGTCAATAAAGATTGATGGTACACCATGTGCACCTTGTGACATAAACTGTGTCTTCTTTTTGCTAATTGTTAAACCAAATTCTGAACAAGCATTGGAGAATGCAGATAGTAGACATTGTAATTCTTCCTCAGAGTGGGTCTAACTGCAGCAGCATCTGCAAAAATCAGGTTATCCATCTAAATCTACGAAGACTGAGCATGGAATAAACCGTTACACAACCTGATCTTTACAGACAACGCCGTTCGACTGATAATTGAGGCAGAAATAAATCTTTAAATATTCAGCACAACCCACTACTGGCAACGCTGATCGCACTCTGGTATGAACCTAAGGCCTATCCACGTCAATGTGGAAGCACTAGACTCGAGTTAATAATAATAATATGGCTAGTGATTGTGGTCGTAAAGTCGAATGGTCGTAAGTTGCATAGGTCGTAAGTCGACGACTAGCTGTATACTCCCTCTTGCTCTCTCTCTCTCTCTCTCTCTATATATATATATATATATATATATATATATATATATATATATATATATATATATATATATGTGTGTTGTGTGTGTGTGTGTGTGTGTGTGTGTGTGTGTGCGCGCGCGCGCGAGCTCACAGATCCCGTCGAATCATAATGTACCAGCGATGTGCAATGGTGATTTCCACGGTTTATCTATGGTTTAACTAAGAGGGGTAACTGCTGAAGCAGGATATAACAATACAAAATAAAAACAGTTAGGCATGTCTAACTCCTACAAAAAAGTTAGTTAGTTAGTCGACGTTCCAACTTCACGGCAACGGGTCGTCCCCATTATGCCCCATTCCTGTGCCAGTGAATATCACACAAAATGTTCCCAACTGTCCAATGTGAAAAGGGGAATAAACAGGAGTCTCCGCAATCCAACACCCCGCACAGGTACACTGTGTATCATGCTGCCACCGGAATGCCAACACAAAATTCATCCACGAAAACCACAGTTCATCGTCGATGGGCTCGGCAGTCACCAGAAAGACCTCATTGACCCGGGTTTTCTCACATGGCTGGGTCTTTTACCGCTGGGCGCCCCGCCGAAAGTGTTGCATAAAGCACGAACTCCGTAGCTTCAGCGCCGACTCCCAGGAGTCTCCTGAAAAATGCACTCGTGAACCGAAAAGGCAGATCATTCAATTCAGCAACAGCCGGTAGCCATTGCTCCGAACATGCAGGATACTGTACAGGACAGATGTAAAAGCATTCCACGTGAATCTCACAGCTCACAGTGTCGCCCACGCACTCACTCAGTAGCAGGGCGACGGAACCATGTACTACCATTCCAACATGAGGAAAATACTATTGCAAACCGTAGCCACAAGCATAAACACGCCTCAATGCCTAACCGCCATGTTGGTGACCGGAAGTCGATCCTACAAAAACGTGAGATACTAAACGCAGACACAGTAGAATAAAATGTGTTACACCACCTCATTATATCATGGCCTAGTATGTGTGAAGGGCTATCGTTTCACACCCCTACAGCTGACTGGCTGGTTGGCTGGCGTTGAATAACACAAATATGCTTAGGCCTCGTTCAACAGTCGGTTTGTTGAAGTGTTATAATTGGGGCTCTTCTGGTGTTTTTTTTTCTGCTTGCGAACATAGAGCTGCGTGTTTCACTTCCCTATAGCAGTATACGATTAACTTTTAATATGTTCTGATTCTGTGGTGATTTCTTCTCCTACAGGTGGAGAAACAGTGATAGTTCCGGAGGTCGATCCGAACGCCGCGACTCCATCAGCACAGTTGGTGAAAGCCTCATAGGTGAAGATCCAGGCACGGACTTCTCAAAACAACCACTGTACTACCAGTGTGATGAATTCTACTTCATCACTGACCCCGAGGACCATATCTATCAACACTATCCAGACGACCCAGCCTGGCAGCTGTTGGAAGTCCCTATAACTATGTCTGAATTTTTGGACCTTCCAATCGTGAAATCGCCGTTTTTCAACGCTGGTCTGAAATTTGCAAGTCACTATGACTGTAAACAGCACACTGAACGAGGGGAGGTAACTTTGCAGTTGAAGATCCCTCGTTTGTTGACTTTTGGTTATACGTTGGTGCCTAGAGACAAAAGGATGGTCAGCCAGAATTCTCTAGAAGGTCGTGTCTTATTGAGAATTATAGGACATAAGGCCATGTTTACGATCGCTCCACCAAAACGGGGCAGATATTACTTCACTGTCTACGTCAAAGATGAAAGTGGGTCAGATCTGTTACAGAGTGCTTGTGCTTTCTTAATCACTTGCAGAGAAGGACGCGAGTCCATTAAATCACCTTATCCAAAAGTTTCCTTCTTTGGACCAACTTTGGCCATGGCAAGCTGTGGGCTTCTGCCTCAGACGCACATCGACCCATTGGTATCGTATAACCACGATGATATTAACTTCCAGTTTGCCGCCAGTCGGACAGTTAGACTGTCATACTCGCTGACATTTCACTGTCAGCGTGCGGACGCCGTAGATGCAGATCTGCAGCGATATGCCTTTCTTAGACATCGTGATGACACGTCTATGGCGCTTCAAGTTCGTTGTCCTCATGTTGGGAAATACGTTTTCTCTATATACGGTGCAAAATCAGCCAACCCCGATGAACCAGATGGACAATATGAATGCTTATTCCGTTACCTAATTGACTGCAAACAAAGTGCAACTAATAAAAGCCCTCTTCCCAGGGCTTGCCATCGATGGTGTCACAGCCAGTTACTTGAGCCTGTACAAGGTGACCTCAATACAAACACAAGAGTAACGTTCCGTGTGCGAGCCCAGCTTGTTTGTGACATGGCATTACTAATGGGAGATGCCTGGTATCATTTCAGAAACCACGGAGACCATATTTGGGAGGCATGTCTTACGACTAGCCTTACTCCTTGTGTTGCAAAACTATACGCAAGACTCAACCGGGAAACTGCCAGATTTTCTCCATTTTTAGAATTTCAAATTATTAGTAAAAATTCATAGTTCCCAGTAAATGTATATATTTATTGTGAATTTTAAGAATGTTGGTTTTGTAAAACTCATTTGTACTGTAAGTGTATTTATCAAACAGCTCAAACCACATCAGGTCTGTTTTTATATGAATGTATATTATTCTGTATAATTATATGTTCTTTGTAAGGCACCGTGTCTCGCCAAATGTTTGAACAATCAAGACACTTGAGCAGCTATATGAACTATTGTGTAAAGTTTCAAGACATTGTGAGACAGTACTAAAATTGGTGCATGTCCTTTGCGCAACTTTGCAATCAATCCCAAGACCAGGTTGATATACTAGGCAATTTTAACTTTGAATAGTTTACTATTGTTTTGTGAACGAAAAGACAACTATATTTTTCAGAAAGTCAAAGTAGTATATTTCTACAAGATTTCCTAGTCATAAAGCACAGAAGGCCAGCATTCATAATTACAATTTGCAATGCTTTTTTTTATATTATTTATACTTTTTACATATTCTTTTTATAACCGTGCATAAAATCAACATGGCTTAGAACACAAGAACGACAGACTACTTGGAAGCTGAACAAGACAAATGTACTTTGACATTCAATTTAAAAAAAAACAAGTGTACTTTGGCGTTCAAAAATAAAATACTGTACTTTGACATTCAAAGCCACAAGTGTACTTTGATATTCAAAGAAAAAATTTTACTTTGACATTCAAGGGACTAAGTGTAGTTTGACACTCATAGAAACAAGTGTGCTTTGATGCTGAAAGAAACAAGTGTTCTTTGACATTCAAAGAAAGACATGTACTGTGACATTCAAAGAAACAATTGTACTTTGATATTCAAAGAAAGACATGTACTTTGACATTCAAAGAAACAATTGTACTTTGACATTCAAAGAAAGAAATGTACTTTGACATTCGAAGAAACAATTTAACTTTAACACTAAAAGTAACATATGTACATCGATACTTGAAGGCACAAAGTGCATTTTGATATTGTAAGTGTACTTTAATACCCAATAAAACAAGTGTATGTTGACGCTCAAAGTAATAAGTGTACATCAACACTCTAAGGAGTGTGTATACTTTAACTCTTGGAGTCGAGGCAGCAATGGCTAGGATGCTTGCCTACCGGCATGAAGATCATGTGTTCAAAGCAAGGATTTTTTAAAAGAGACCTAGGCTTTAGGATCGATCGACCTAAACTAGGTACCGGGAGGTATTCGTGAAGTAAATGCAGCCCAGATTAATATTGAATATGTCACCTATCGAGTGTCAATTGGTCTATTAAAATATGGGCGCAGCACCTAGTACCCACAGCCTGGAGAAGAGTTCCTCACTTTACTTTGCCTGCAAGTGATACATGCACTTCGACATTCATCACAACAAATGAATTTTATTCTGAGAGGAACAAATGTACTTCAGTAAATTATAATTGCTAAATATCTCAAATGGTTTATCATTCAAGAAATTAAAATGTCAGGTGTATGTCCTTTACATGATGTCGCAGGTAATCCCAGAATATTTTGCTGGTTGTGATTTACTAGGTAATTTCACATTCAGTAGTTTGCCATAGTTTGCTGAACGACTGTTGCTCATACTATTGTTAAATATCAACGCACGGCGATCTGCTATCAAATCACCTTCACTTGATTTCGAATTTGGTATGCAGGATTGTGAAACGTGTTCACTTGCCCTAAGTCACAATTCAAGAAGTAGTGATGTGCAATCCTGCAGTCCAACATGCCACCGTGTTATTTGGATGTGATAAATGAAATGATCGTTTGACTGGAATAAATGAAATGATAGTTTGAATGGAATGGCAGTTTGAATTAAATAAATGAAATGATAGCCTGAATGTAATAAATGAAATGATGGTTTTCATGAAATAAATTAAACTAATTTTTGAATGAAATAAATTAAATGAATGACTGAATAAAATAAATTAAATGATATTTTGTATGAGAAAAATTAAATAATAGTTTGAAAGAAATAAATGAAATGATAGTTTGAAAGAAATTAATTATCGTGTGTAGCTCTTTTAGTTTTGATTGTGATTTTCTGTCTCCAATCTCGTCTGCTTGATTGTAGTGTTCGTCATGCTCCTGGGACTGACATTTGCCGCTAATTTTGTGACTAATTTTCTAGCATGTCACATTCTTTTTTTATGTCACTAAAGTAGTATCCTGATTTGGTTAATTGTTTAATATTATAATCATGTAACTTTAGCCTAGATCATGATGTAAAATAAAAGTAAGTATGGCTGAGATCATGATATAAAGTAAAAGTAAGTATAGCCTAGATCATGATGTAAAATAAAAGTAAGCATAGCTTAGATCATGATATAAAGTAAAAGTAAAATCCAGATCAAGGTACAAAATACAAGTATAGTCCAGACCAAGATTTCAAGTAAAAGTAAGTATAGCCAAGATCAAGATATACAATAAAAGTGAGTATAGCTCAGATCATGATATACAGTGAAAGAAAGTACAACCCAGAACATGGCATAAAGTCAAAGTAAGTATAGCCCAGATCACGATATAAAGTAAAAGTAAGTATAGTCCAGATCATGAAATAAGGTAAAGGTAAGTATAGTCCACATCAAGATATATAGTAAAAGTAAGTAAAATCTATAACATGCTATACATTAAAAGCAAGTATAGCCCAGATCAAGATATAAATAAAAATAAGTATATATCTTATACTTTCTCACACGTCTTGGTCATATCAATTAAATGGTACTGGCGCTGTATTTTTATAACCTAATCGCCTCGGCACTCGATGAGAGGTCGCTATTGCTTCCCACAACACTTGCTCCTTCGTCGTCTTCTTCTTCTTCTTCTTCTTCTTCTTCTTCTTCTTCTTCTTCTTCTTCTTCTCCTCCTCCTCCTCCCAGTATCCGCTCTTGTGGCATAGACCCTCGCCAAGCTGTCCTATCTGTTGCTATCCCCTGCGGCCCCCTCCATGCCCTCCCAATATCATTCATCTCTGTCTGTAATTCCCTTTCCCAAGCGCTTCTAGGTCTCCCGCTATTTGGTTTGCCTTGTGGGTTTCAGACAAGAGGCTGTCTAGTGAAATTGTCCTCAGCTGTTCTCAGTGTGTGTCCTATCTTGTGGGTTTCAGACAAGAGACTGTCAAGTGATATTGTCCTCAGCTGTTCTCTCAGTGTGTGTCCTATCTTGTGGGTTTCAGACAAGAGACTGTCTAGTGATATTATCCTCAGCTGTTCTCTCAGTGTGTGTCCTATCTTGTGGGTTTCAGACAAGAGACTGTCTAGTGAATTGTCCTCAGCTGTTCTCAGTGTGTGTCCTATCTTGTGGGTTTCAGACAAGAGACTGTCTAGTGAAATTGTCCTCAGCTGTTCTCAGTGTGTGTCCTATCTTGTGGGTTTCAGACAAGAGACTGTCTAGTGATATTGTCCTCAGCTGTTCTCTCAGTGTGTGTCCTATCTTGTGGGTTTCAGACAAGAGACTGTCTAGGGATATTGTCCTCAGCTGTTCTCAGTGTGTCCTATCTTGTGGGTTTCAGACAAGAGACTGTCTAGTGATATTGTCCTCAGCTGTTCTCTCAGTGTGTGTCCTATCTTGTGGGTTTCAGACAAGAGACTGTCTAGTGATATTGTCCTCAGCTATTCTCAGTGCGTGTCCTTTTCTGTCCAGCGACAGTCTTTTCTTCATCCCTTGGTCCTTAAAAGTCGCTTAAAAGTCGATAGAATCGACTTCACTGCAATTTTATCCCATATGGCTCTGTCTATTTCCGCAACGCGGGTTGCCGAAAGCGTCACACAAAGCACGAACTCCGTAGCTCCAGCGACGACATCCAGGAGTCTTCCGTAAAAAATGCACTCGTGAACCCAATGACGCTGCCCGGAATCAAACCTCTTGGTCCACCGGGGTTTAAGCCACTTGCAGTTAGCAAATTTTAGGCTGGGTGTCTATTTAACAGATTCAGTGCAAGACAAAACGTAGGTTTGGACCAAACAAACATGGATGGCGGAAAGTGGGAATTAGGGGTGTGTCACAGTTATGACTTAAAAGTTGTTAATATGGTAGCACACATGTTGTATTATATCACATTAAAGCCGGTTGCTTAGGGAAAACTACTGTATTGATATTCTAATTGAGACAACATTTTGCAATGACAACATTTTGGCGATATATAAGCCCATGGCAGATGCGGGAAGTCGCTTAAGACAATTAATCATCCCATGGCACTTAATGAGTTAACATATCCACCGTATTGCAAATTCGAACCCACAACCACCGGGGCAGAAGGCAAGCATGTTACCCACTGTGCTACCATGGCAGCCAGATCATGGTATATTAAATGGATACATTATTTATTCTCATTCATTCTTATTTAAAATTCCAATCACATTTTCTTGAGCGAGTTAATCACCTTATACCATCATACAAGCTAACACATGACAATGGACCAGCTTTTACAGTTTTATAAAGTACCGACCAAATTAATTATCACACTCCATTTTTGCATCTTATGAAATGTAGGAGACATTATGTTTTAACCATTTCGTCCATTTTCCGAGGGTCTTTTTGAAATATCTCTCACATATTAACTAATTTTGTACTTAGTATATTGAAATCGTATATTGAAATTGTATATTGATTAGAGAATTTAGAAGTAGGCACACGGGACTTTTTGAACACGTTGTGTAGAGAAATAGATTTGAAAACTTAGTGACAGCTGGCAAAATTGACAGGAAATGAAAATGGTAAAGGCAAAATAAATACGCGGATGGATTGACGACGTAGCATAATGGCATAATCGGGACAAGAAGGCAGTTCTAATCCACGACTGGAGGTCACGTGAGATGGTGATTCGGGGCCATATCCTTATAGACGTGGCCCATGGTGATGAAGAAGACGATACTGAAACCACTTCAGGTGGCATGTATGTTAAACTACAAAGGATTACAGCAATCTCTCATAAGCATCTAAGGTAGAAAGCTTGTGACAGGGACGCAGAGGTGTTTCCAAGGCACCAGGGCCGGGTTATATACTGGCCAAGACCTATTGACACGTCCTCGTCGAGCGTCCTGGGCAACAGGTCTCTTCAAGGTCCTAGCTAAAGTCAGTAGTATCGCCGATTCCTCCGAAGTCGGAGTGTCTGCCTGTACGGCGAGGAACCACCAGTCTGCACACCAATATGCCAGACATGGGACAACGGATACTCACGCAAACCTCAGGTCCTGTATGACATCACACTGATGCTGGACAACAGGATGCCTTCATCCGACATACAGGACTTCGCGTTGGAGCTCAAGCCAACGAACACAAAGCAAGCAAGCAAGCTTGTGACAAAGGTTGTGACAAATAAAGAAGAAATAATCATATACACTGGTTTAACCAGATTTATTCATGTAATTGTTGATAGGCATTTACGGAAAATAAGGGATAAGAAAACGCATGCACACCGAGGTATTTATAAACTGAACGCGCGCTTAATTTGTTCTCCTTGTTTCTTCCTCTGCCTTTAATTTTCCTCCCTTTAAATTGAACATAAGCGCTCAACCAGTTCAGTCCAAGACATGTCATAAATAAACACACAGGTATTGTTTGGCACTCATAGAAGTAGAAGAAAGAAATAGAGATTAGAGGACGCACTAGACAACATAATAATTAAAAGAGATAGTTACCGACCGGGATTCGAACCTGTCACTTTCAAATGACGGCAGCGCCTCGCTACAGGTCACGTCTAATTGGTCATGCGTCGAAGTACGCAGTTCCTGCAGAGAGGTGTTGTTGTCGTTTTGAGTTGAAAGGTTTGAATCCCGGTCGGTAACTACAGCTTTCAATCTTTATGTTGTCTAGTGCGTCCTCTAGTCTCTACTTATTTCTCCTACTTCTATGAACGACAAACAATGCATGTGTGTTTACTTATGAACTGTCTTAGTGGCCTCGAAGGGTTCCCCAATTGATATTTCTGGGTAACAGTTCACTCAAGCCCTCCTGTCTTTTCTTATCTCCTTCAGCTCTGTCCATGTCCTCCCAGTATAATTTACCTTTATCTCTAATTCTCTTCTCCGTATATTTCTACGTGTTTCTCTTTTTCTTTTGCCATGTGGGTGCAAAACAAAAGGTTGCATTTCATTTACAGGATGTCGCAGTCAACACCAGCGTTAAATGATGTTGTGATCTCCTAGCAAGTTTTCGTTCAGTAGTTTTAAATTGCTTTCTGAACCACCGGCACCCATATCATTTCGTAAAAAACCAACGCAAGGCGGTCTGCTGCCAGATCGTGAGTATATGTGGAAGTGTTTTTTAGTTATACTATTAATATGTTTTCTTAATGTGTGTCTTATCCAGCTAGAGCGTTTGTTTCCCCTTAACATTTGATTTCCGGAATTTGTTAATTCTCTCCGTGAATTTGGTATTCAATGTGAAGCTTCTGACTCCAAATGGTTGTCGTATTACTAAAGAAACAACCTGATATAGGACCTCGATCAACTAGACATGGCGACAGAGAGATGGCAGTGTTTATTAGAGGTTGTGCAGTTAACACAGATAACCTAGAACTTTGCGTTTTTCTGTCTTCTGTAGTGCTATCTGATACTTGTTTGCCCTTGTTTTATGTGAGCACTGGCCAATGGCTACATATTTGTTCTTTTGTGTTGGCTGAACTTTTCCAGTCCTTAACTGATTCAGTGCCAAACAAATGCCTAGGTCTGGACCAAACATGGCACACCATCAAATGAACAAGTATTATAATGTAAAGTCCCAATCACTGAGCATTGACATTACAGAAGATACCACGAAACACAACAAACAACACTGTAACCCTAGTATGGCGATAGATCATCCTTCTGTCCAAATCGCTTCTCGGCCTTTTGATGATCTTGCCAGGGGCCGGGATGATCACCCGACACACAGGGACGTGGGGACCCAATGGGTCGGCTCTGGCCCCTCTGGGAACCGCGAGCCTTTCTCGACAAAAAGAAAATGAAAAATGTGATATCACATGTGACGATATAGTTTCCTTCAGCAGTGCATCGGTTAAACGACATGTCCAATCTGATGCCTGTTGTAATGACCACTATGAATAATCATGATTGCATTACTTTCACAGAGACTAAATACAGGATGTATATTTAATGCCTGTACAGTGGTTGAAAATATTGCCGGTCAAAGTTGTGTATTTACCTATTATGTTGCATGAACTTTACAGAGGGTAAATACAAAACTTGGACCGGCAATATTTTCAAACATTGCACTGTCATTAAAAGTACACCCTATACACACTAGCTGGCACGTTAGCGAAGATGATAGTGAACTTCTCAGATAATGTCGTGCGCACGATCGGGCGGGGATTCAACACTTGGACTCGTCTCTTAGAAAAGTAAGGGAAAGACTGGCCAGCTATTCCTCAGTGCATTCAGACCTACAACATGTGATGGCCTTGTCACATCACAGACCCTTAACAGAAAACTGCTTCGGGACAGACCCTTAACAGAAAACTGCTTCGGGACATTTTTATTTTAAATACACAATGAAGTGGCCACTGGGGAAGCCAGATTTCTGTAGTATGTTAAGACCAACTGTAACAAACAAGAGAGCACATCAGAGGACGGTTGGGATTCACGATGAAAAACCTGTCACATATCACTAATGCCCACGCATTGTCTTGATTTGTAAAACCAGTGCCACTTTAGACGTACAGATCCGGAGATCAAACCCACTTTTCCCTTGGTTGTATATGAGGCGTAGTGGACAGACACTCGCCTGCCGGCTGGACGGTCATGAGTTTTAACCCCATCAGGTAGATTAATTTAATTTTTTTTTAAATTGACCTGGCTTCCGGGTTGAGCCAGCCTATAACGGGTGTCAGGAAATGTCTTGGGAAGGTAAGGCGGCCAGTGGGATATTGACCCCTTCACCAGCCGACACCAGCCGTCACCAGCCGACAGCCGATTCGTCTATAAAACTGGGGGTCTGTCAGCGTATGCCGAATGCACCTTACGCGTGTAAAGGGGTCCTTAATTAACTTGGTTGATTGATTGGTTGGTTGGTTGGTTGTTTGGTTGGTTGTTTGGTTGGTTGGTTGGTTGGTTGGTTGGTTGGTTGGTTGGTTGGTTGGTTGGTTATGTGGAACCTCGCTAGAATAGTATGGGTTATATCGACTCTCACTACTACAGAGTGGGTTATGTCGATCCCAACTAGCACATAGTAGATTCCATCGACATTCACTAATATAGAGTCGATTGTGTCGACCCTTGTCACAGTGTAAACAGAGATTAATAAGCCAGTGATCAAGTAAAAATGGTTTATTCTTTCATTGATGACAAAGCGTTGATGTTAGCTTCCACTCACACCGAAGGTTGGATCGTAACTGCCCATACCAACCCAATACGTCACGATTGAGCATCCCCCACCCCTTTCAGTCTCCATGCTCAATCGTGCTGTATCTGTGTTTCCCACTAGATCCTAATAATACCCAATACTGTTACACCTCCCCATGTTAACTAAAGAATTTTCCTTTAAAAGGAAAAATCTTTACTCCAAATCCCCATACTCTATTCCCTCTTTGTCTTCTAATCTTCCCTAAATCAAGTTTGAGTAAATAAATTATCTTTTACTCTTCTCCCAGTGATATGGTCTGCTAATAACCTCCCCATATACTTCTTCTTCGCCTTTTATTTATATAATACCACTGTTAATCCAACCAGTCCTTCTTTTCTTTTTATTTCCCCAACATTATATAGTCAACTACTACATAATTCTTCATTTCTGGTTCTTTCTGGTTTCCTGTATCAAATATACATATTATAAGAACAGCTCATAAATTCTTTATCGAAAATTTTGACCTTATACAATTTCTCATTCTTTACTATCCTGGTTCTTTCTTGGCTCATCTAGTTTCCTGTATCAAATATACACATGGTAAGAACAGCTCATAAATTCTTTATCGAAAATTTTGACCTTATACAATTTCTCATTCTTTCAAACCCCAGGACGTACAAAAACAATGTAGTTAGAAAAAGTAAAGAAGCGGTGCGCACCTAGTAAAGAACATAAAGAATGAATACACGACATGACCACATGGACATACAGTAAATGTACATTTAAGACATTCACCCTTTACCTCCCTTGCCAATAAAAAAATTTTTGTAAAATAATTTTTTAAAACACCTTATGAAATATATCATTGTTCGTTATAAAACAATTTGGCATAAGTTCTCATAAACCTTCATTTCATGTGTATTTCAGATTGACATTGCCAACCACAATTCTGTTCCACTTTCGTTACTTCACCTTTTACCATGAGCCCATGTTCATATTTTATGAACACCTTTAATATAATTAAAGCTGGTATTTCACAGCACCTATATCTTGCCCCCGTACATCCCATCATGCTATTTTATAAATACAGTGACGTGTGTGCAAGCCCTGGATACGTCTATCCATTCGTGCCCACACGTTCACCAACTATAGTTTCCCACTAGTTGATGAGCTTAACTATTTACTCTTAAGTTTCCCCCTACCTTATATCAGTGGATAAATTAGTTTTTTATCAACTCTTTTCTGAACGAAAAACCTTAAGCAAAACCTCATCTATCTTAAACTTAAAGTTACTTAACTAACTTTATAAGCATGTAACTCCATATATCAACCCATTCATATAATCGAAATAAAATGAACACAACCCCCAAATTAATCTGAAGAAAAAAACATTAAAATGACATAACATGCATGTTATCAAATCAGAATAAAATATTCTATTCTACCTATCACTATTGGACACTTTTACGGACCAATAGTTTTTATCAACTCAAATGCTAAGAACACAATCACCCTACTCTAAATCAATTAATCAAACAATAACAATCATTTTTCAAGACCAAATTATGAAAACAAACTTATTATGAGGCATTACAACTTAGGCTCAATAAAACAACCAAACAATAGCCCTCATTTCCTATATGACTCATAACTCATAAAACTTAGACTTCATAAACACAGTTTTCAACACAATTTTAACTCTCTTAAAATTACTACGTACATTGGCCCACCAGCATTATCCTCTCATACTAAGTAAAATAACGCATATCCAGTATTTCTATGACCGAGAAGACTAAACATTCCATCTGTATATCTGTTAACTACAGATCAATTATGAACATATCTGTTCTATCTACATAAACAAATCAGTAATCAACAATCATCTATTTACTATCTCCTAACAGCACATAACATCCGGAATAACCTCTTAAGTAAGCACTGTAAACCTGTTGAATCTTTTTTTTCTAATCCAATATTAACTCAATGTAGTAGCCATCCTCTACTTATCAACGAACTTGTGATCTGGCCTGCCTATCATTAGTATAACTTGTTAACCCCTATCTTTAAACACGGCATTTCTAACATCAATAAAAAAAATACATTCACCCATTGTACCAATATCTCAAGACCACTTTTTCCACTTCCACCGTTTCGTATACTTCTTCAAGCATCACTTACAGTTCTAAATCTTGAAACTTATAACTTGCTATCTGCAGTACTTTCAATTTATCTATCTCTTACGTTTCCACTTCCTCAACAACTCCAAGTTTCTCTGAATAAGTGCTAACTCTACATCAATATCCTCTTCTTCGTACAACCTACTAGTTTCCTCCATACTACTACTTGACTCTGACTTTTCATCCATTTCTTCTTCTTCGTCTGTATGTCTCTCTTTAGCTGCCGCTAATCTCTTCCGTTCAACATCCCACCTAATTTGTCGATCACTCTTTCTTAAGGATCTTTCCAGTAGGGGCATATCGTCTCCGCTTGTTGAGCAATCTCTAACTCTCCTCTGTCTTTTCACTTCTTTATCTCTTTGACTGTCCATTCTTCTTTTCGTTGCTTGCCTAGTATTTTTAAATGGAGCACCTGTGTCTTCTTCCATACTATCATAATGAGTTTCATTTGGCCCTTCTTCTTCCATTCTTTTCGGAATTGTCTGTTCTTGTTCTTCATAACTTGGATTTGTTAGCAACTGATTTTGTTCTGGTTCTTTTCTAAGATCTGGGGTTACTGTAGCTTTTCTAAGATCTGGGGTTACTGTAGCTCCTCTAACAACCTGTTCATCTAAAAATTTTGCATCCGAATAACAATTATTATTATAATTATTATTTTCTATCTCATCTTCATCTCTTCTTAAGTGTTCAACATGTGCCCTTGCTATGTGTGCTGTGACCTGGTTCTTTATAATATACGATACATTACCTAGTTTTTCCAAAACGTAATAACCTGGAATCCAACGAGAATCAAACTTAGAGTTTCTTCTATGCTTCTTGTAATAAACTCTATCACCTACCTTAAACTCCTGTAATTTTGTATTTACATTTTTGTACTTTTTCTGTCTTTCCCTAGCTTTAATTATATTATTCCTTAACCTCACATGTGCTTTATGCATTTCTTGTATTATGGTCTCTTGAAAATCTTCACCCATATATTTCCGTCTAGGTTTTAATAAATTATCTATAGGTAATATTGGTTCTCTCCCGTGTATTAAATAAAATGGCGAAAAACCCGTGCTCTCATTTTGATTTGTACGAATAGCGCTAAGAGCAGGTCCCAAAAATAGATCCCAATCTTTTTCATGTTCATCAATAATCTTTGCCACAATGTTGTATAACGTCCGATGTTGACGCTCGTTTTTCGCATTTGAAGAAGGTCTATAAAATGAGGTCTTTATATGTCTTATGTTTAAATCTTTTAATAACTTTTCGAATTTTTTATTTACAAATTCTCTACCATTATCTGTAAGTATACTTTGTGGGCAACTAAACCTTGGTACGAACTCTTGTAAAAAAATATTAATGACTGTATCCGCGCTCTTATCTGGAATTGCATAAACCTCTGGCCAAAGACTGTAGATGTCTACTATATGAATTAAATATACATTTCCTGACAATGTCCTGGGGTGTGGACCCGATATATCTAAACTAATCTTTTGCATTGGGAACTGAGGAATATCTGTGTCCTGTAATGGAGACTTTATTGTTTTCATGTTCCTTAATCTGCACTTTTCACACGTATCTACATATTTGCATGCAGATTTAAACAAGTTTGGCCAATAATATTTACTTGTAAGTGCTTTCACTAGTTTGTCTCTACCGAGATGTCCATTTTCATCGTGATATGCTTTTAAAAGTTCATTTTCTAAATGGCTTGGCACATATTTCCTTAGCTGTTCGTTCTTTTCACACATATAATATAACTGTCCATCCTCTTGTAAAACCAAATAATTCCTTTTATATTTGTTATCTTCAGTTTCTCGTAATTTTTCTTTTATTTGTATGATTCTTGGGTCCAAATCTTGCTCTTCTTTCATATTGAATTGTGCTAACTGTAGGTCTTCTTCCCTATGTTCCGACTCTTGATCCGATGGTAGACTATCAAATTCTTCCCTATTTATTATAGCAGAATCTAGAATATTTACTTGCCAATTCCGGTCGTCTATCTCTGGTTCAGCTGCTTCCTCTTCTGTATCTTCTGATGACTGTGGATATGGAATTCTAGACAATAAATCGGCGCATGTATTTATCCTACCTGGTATGAACTCAATTTTCGCGTCGTACCCCTGTAGATTCAATGCCCACGTCTGTATTTTCCTGTTCTGCACTGGAGCTTCTAGAAAAGACTTTAAAGGCATGTGGTCAGTTCTAATAACAAAATTTGCGTTATGTAAGTAGTAATTTAGTTTTTGAAGAGCGTAATGAATCGCGTAAGCCTCCTTCTCGATAGTCGTCCATTTTCTTTGTGATTTACTAAGTTTATGCGACAAGAAGTAGATAGGCCTTTCATTTTTAACCCCTGGTATTCCAGATTCTTTTCCTTCATATGGTTGTACCAAACATGCTCCTACTGCATTGTCTGAAGCATCTGTGTATAGTATCAACTGTTTGTTTAAGTCTGGATGCGTCAACAGTGGTACCAGTGTTAAGCTGTTTTTTAAATAGTCGAACGCTTTTTGACACTCATCATCCCACTTAAACCTGGCGTACTTGGCTGTTAAATTTGTAATTGGTTCAGCTATCCTTGAAAACGCTGGAATAAACCGCCTATAATACGCACATGTTCCTATAAAAGCACGTACTTCCTTAACGTTAGTTGGAGCAGGTAACTCTTTAATAATCTTTATCTTGTCCTGGTCTGGTTTAATACCTTCTCTATTTATAATATACCCCAAATATTTTGTTTCTGTCTTTAAAAATTGGCATTTACTAAGCTTTAACTTTACATCATGCTTTCTTAACCTGTCAAACACTAGTCTAATATGTTTCAAATGATCCTCTACATCTCCCTTCGTATAAATCAGAATATCATCAATATAAGCAAGAGCGAACCTTTGCATACCCTCTAGAACCTCATTAATTAAGAGCATATAATGAGATGGTGCCGTTTTGACCCCAAAAGGCATTCTTAAAAATTCGTAAGAGCCCATATGAGTACAAAAGGCACTTTTCTTTTGCGCGTCTTCTGACATCGGAATACACCAAAACCCTGACCTTGCGTCCAACGTTGTGAAATATGTAGAGCCATTAAGTAGCCCCAAAATATCATCAATTACCGGCAGTGGGTATGCTACATTCTTGGTGATTTTGTTCAACGCCCTGTAGTCACAACAGAAGCGACTTGAACCATCAGGCTTGGCCACTATTACCACCGGAGATGACCATTCTGACTTCGACCTTTTTATTATTCCTACTTTCAGCATCTCTTCTATTGCCTTTTCCACTATTTCTCTGTTTCTTAATGGAGTTCTATATGGTTTTAAACTTATTGGTGGATGACCTCCCGTGTCTATTTCCATTGTAACTGTTCGCGTCTTTCCCAATTCTAAATCATTAACCGCAAACACATCCTGATTTTGCTTTATAAATTGTTCTAACACTTCCTTATTTTCCGGCGAAGCTTTTAACTGTGACAACAATTCTTGTTCCCTTGTTATTTTGTCTAGTGAACATATATGGGCTTTATTTCTTCTAGATGGATGGATCAATTCATCCATTCCGATTTTCCCTCTTCTTCCGCGTCCGCGTCTGTCACTTCTCCTTTCACTAGAAGTTTCCAAATAACTTGTTCCCGACACTTCTGCTCTATCCGTTGCCAATATGTCACTAATGTTATGATCTAATTTTGCTATCACACATCCTCTGTATAACTTGATTTCTCTCCCTGTGTTGTTGATAACCATTACTGGAAAGGTTAAGTGTTTATCCAACTCCATTACTCCATCTGGAACCTCCAAACCAGGCTCATCAATTATTTCCTCTTGTAACTCAGTGATTCTGACTGTGTTTCCTTCCACATAATATGGGTTTCTCTTCAGCTTCGCTTGTATCAAATTAACCGACTGTGGTTTTAACGTCGTTGTCATTTTAACTCTAACTAGTGCTGATATATGCATATCCTCTTCCATATCTATATAGACGTCTCTGAATTTTAACTTATGTAAATCATAAAAAAGTCTTATTCCATTTTTTATCAAAAAATCTCTTCCTATTAACATATTTCTATTTAAACCCCTCACTACATGAAAAAGGTGTCTTATGTTGATCCCCCCTAACTTAAAATTTATCATTGTTTGTCCAACTACTTGTAAATTCTGTCCAGTAACAGAGTGTAAATTATTACTACACTTAAATACTCTACAATTTCTTACTATTTTGTATAAAAAACTTTCTTTTACTACACTAACTTGAGCTCCCGAATCTATTAATGTACGAACTCTATACTTCCCTATTTCTAATATACACGAGCTATAATCTGTTTTATCTTCTATAAATTTCTTGACTTCATCTAGTTGAAAATATTCTCTGTTCGACCTATTATACTTGTTATTAACATACTCTCTAACACTTGGGACCTTACTATTTACCCTCCTATCATAGGTCCTGTCTAATAGGTAGGGCGCCGATTTTCCTGTGTTCTCGTACCTGTAAAATTCCTGTGTCCATCAACAACATTCCTACTCATCCTATTATTGTCCTGTCTACCCTGTGTATTTGACTGTACCCGCCTGTTATTACAAAAACGAGAAACATGTCCCCGTTGACCACAGACCCAACAAACAATATTTGTGTTATTTGTGTTTCCCACTGTCTCACTTGTAGGGTATCTCACATTTCTTCTTTCAACATAATCACTCCTATTTCTACCTTGTAACGTTTGTATACCACCTCTCCTATTCCATCCGAATCTTGTTTGTCCTATTTCCATGGGTTCCTCAACTCTGTCGTCTCGATTGCTTCCCACTTCTCGTCCTGTTCTTAATCTAAACCTTCGTCTCAAATTTTCCTCTTGTACCGCGATATCCACCGCTTGTGATAACCTCTCAGGGTTTTCCCTCATCAGCTTAAGTTTCAAACCATCAGATTTGATGCCATCTACAAAAATCCCTACTAACATCCTTTCCACCTCCTCCCCTCGCACATTCTGTCCTAAGAATGCTTCTTCAGCCAAGTTAATCAATCTATCGCTAAACAACTGTACCGTCTCTCCGTTATTTTGTTTAGCCTGCCTCAACACCGAAAACGCATGTTGTGGATCCGTTATTTCTGCATATTTCCTTGCTAGGTCTTCTTTGAACTGTTCCCACGTCTCATCTACTCTAGCCTCTAATTTTCTTCTGATATGATCCGAAACTGGTTCCGTTGCCGTCTGATAAGCCAGTCTCATTTTTTCTTCATCTGTTGCTGAGATCAAATAGGCATATTTTTCTATAGAAGTGACCCATTTCTTATAGTCTCTGGCCTGTCCACTAAACTTTACAATTTCTGTTGCCATCCCTTGTTGTTTAATCACCATATTAAGTCGGCCTACTGCTGTTCCCACGCCTGTCAAAACCTGTGTCAAGGTGTCCTGTTCCGCCATGCTAAAAAATACTGAAACAAAGCAAGCAAAGAACCACACAATTTCAATTTCTTAATTTAAAGAAGATGTGCTAAGGTGTCTTGTTCCGCCTTGCTGAAAAATACTGAAACAAAGCAAGCAAAGAACCACACAATTTCAATTTCTTAATTTAAAGAAGATGTGCTAAGGTGTCTTGTTCCGCCTTGCTGAAAAATACTGAAACAAAGCAAGCAAAGAACCACACAATTTCAATTTCTTAATTTAAAGAATTTACCTACTTTTTATAGAAAAACATAGTTATTTTCTAGTTTTAAGTATCACTCAGTTTTAACTTTTTAATTTAAAGGATACACTCACTTATTAGAAAAGCAAAGTTAGTTTCTTTTTGTTTCCTGACTCAAGCCTGTAGCTTCCTCCACTCGGCGTCAGATTTCATTCGATCACCAGGAGCCCCTTTCAGCTAAAAATCAGTCGCAGAGTTCAGGTAGCTGAGCTGAGTTTAGGTAGCGGAGTTTAGGTAGCCTGTCTCTTCTTCTCAGGTCACTTCTCATGGGCTGCCGGAAAATCTTCAACCCCTGGTCGGGTCCCGACCAGCTTGTTAGTCTTTGCCTTCACCCCGGGTGGGGTACATCATCGATGTCTTGATAGGGTCTTAGTAATAACGAGGCCCCAAAAAATTATCAGGATCAGCCGAGGCCCAGCGATAATTGACTGTTTCAAGAACTTATGGCCCGATCAACGAATTAACGAAGTCTTTTTCATGCTGTCCTGACAACTCATGATTAGCTCTTTAACTTTGAGTCTGGAAGAATTTTTTTTTTTTTTTTTTTCTGAGCTACAATGTTCAACTTGAATTGCTGGTTTGCCCAAACTCTCAGGATAGGATCACTCCTGGTCAATCAGAACGATGTAAGGCAGCGGCCTTGATGTCTCTTGAAACGTAAAAATTCAGGCACCGTCCATGTTAAGCCTGTTGCTAACAATCAAACTGCAGAACGGCGGCCATAACAAACTTCCTGCACTGCGAACTCTGCAAAACGGCTGGTATAACAAACTTCTTGTCGCTACTTTGATTGTTATCTGAAGTCTTAAAAAAGACTTACAAAGGACCACTCCTGGGCGAGCTTTTGGCCTCTGTATTCAGATATAACTACCATTTACAATTTAGTGGCCATCTTTTGGTGCGCCTGTTATCAGGTTCAGTAATTGTTCTCTAACGTGCCGCTAGTATTTTTTTTTTTTTGTTTAGTTCTTGAACTTCTCCGCGATGTTATTCGTCCTGGCTTCGCATTGTTTTGTTTTTTCTCATGTGATTATCTTCAGGTTCGCATCCTGGTCACATGCACCATAAATAATCCTGTCACAGTGTAAACAGAGATTAATAAGCCAGTGATCAAGTAAAAATGGTTTATTCTTTCATTGATGACAAAGCGTTGATGTTAGCTTCCACTCACACCGAAGGTTGGATCGTAACTGCCCATACCAACCCAATACGTCACGATTTAGCATCCCCCACCCCTTTCAGTCTCCATGCTCAATCGTGCTGTATCTGTGTTTCCCACTAGATCCTAATAATACCCAATACTGTTACACCCTCACTAATATAGAGTGGATTATGTCGACCCTCGATATAATAGTGTGGATTCTGTCGACTCTCACTAATATAGAGTGGATTCATACCACCCTCACTAATATAGCGTGGATTCTGTCTACCTTCACCACCATAGAGTAGATTTCGTCGACCCTCGCTAACATAGGGTCGATTCTGTCCAACCTCACTAGAATAGAGTGGCTTTTATCTGTCAAACTGTCATACACTGCCTATAGAACTTGCGGTGTAGGACACCTGAGCCTGAGGAATTAAGGCCGCCTGGCTAGTACAGTCGCCGCGAACTGTGAAGGTTAGCGAATTCTTTTTGGACCCTTACTAATATGGAATTGACTCTGTCAACCCTCACTTGTATGGATTCTGTCGATCCACATTAGCATCAAGTAGATTCTGTCGACCCTCGCTAGTAAAGAATGGATTCTCTCGACCCTCCCTGGCATAAAAGTGGATACCTCTTAAAGATCTTATTTCACATAAGAATCAACTACTTATATTTGTGACTCTGCCCGAAGCAAAACACCATATATGACAATCTTTTTCCAGCATAATCAATTTTTAAAAAAAGCATGATGATGTGTAGATGATGTGTAGTATCAGCATGACCAATAAACAGATTCACTTGCAGAGAAGAAAAGTGTGTTGAGGTGCCACTTAGAACCTGCGCTTTTGTATGGATGTGAGACGTGGACAATGAGCAGTCAAGCTGAAAAATATCAAATGGCTGTGGAAATGTGGTTTCTGAGGAAAATGCAAAGAATACCAGGGACAGACAGAAAAACCAACTATCAAGTCCTATAAGAAGTACATGAAAACCATCAACTGATTAGCGAAATTTTATTTGGATACGTTATGAAAATAAATAACCTAGAGAATGCCGTGACAACTGGCATGACTGAAGGGAAAAGAACACGGCAATTGCACAGAAGTAAATATATCGATGGCTTTACCACGTGACATGGTCGAGACAAACAGGGCACACGGAGCTGATCCACGACTCTGGTGATCTTGTGAGATGGCGAAACATGACCGCCCACGCTTATCAACACGGCACATGATGATGATGATCATCAACACTAAGAGATTGGGATAGTTACTGTAACATTGTTCTATACATAGTCCGCTCTTTGCAATAGTGCTTTTCCATTGTGTTTATTGCCACCTTTGAACATTTGCTGTAGAATCTTCATTAACTGAAAGAGCCAGGTTATTTGCTTTAAGCGGTTTCATCTTTATTTATTGTCAGTTAATGATAAATTGTGCCATTTATTCTTATTATCCCCTTTAGTGCAAACTACGTATTGCATTGCGTGTGTTTACTAAAGAGTCTTGATTCTTTATAAGCGGCAAACAGCTTTCTGTTTCCTTATTGTGCATTTTTTTTTTTTTTTTGGCCAACACATTACTCTATTGCGTTTCAAAAAGAATATAGATATTTTCAATGCACTGTTTTGGCAATGGCGAGTTGTAAAATGTTTTGTTTTTCACCACATGAAAAGTAATGTACTTGAGTTATGTGATAAAAGTTATTTTCTTTGTATCTGTTAAATGGTGAAAGAGGTAAAACGGGTGATGTCACTGAAAACTGCAGTGATGTCACCATTTCTCGTGTTCATCAACTGTCTAGTTTTGCCTTCGCTCACTTTGAACTCAGGCGTAATCCACCCACGAGCTACTACTACTGCTTGTGGTGCTATTACTAGTGAGTGCACTGAACTGATTTAGCTAGTGAGAGTTAGCTTCCCCTATTACCAGTATCTTACGTCACCAGGAGAACCCACTTTGAATTCTGAGGTACTTGAAATTTACGACCCCAAGTTAAGGACGAGAAATTAACATTTCACTGGCACAGGAACGGAGCATAATGGGGACGACCCGTTGCTGTGAAGTTGGAACTGCGACTAACCAACTAACTAACTAACTAATTAACATTTTAGTCCGACTGACGTTTAGAAGCGAAAGTTTAAGCCTATTAAACCTCTCAGCCAGTTGATCTCCTAACCTGTTAGTGAATGAGATAAAAAAAATAACGTGTTCGCCCATTCGCCAGTCATTGTACCAAGCGCTCAATGACCCAGTTGGCCGGAAGATCTCTGGTAGACTTGGGTTTCGAGTCCACTTATTTAACATTCTCCTGAGCTGTGACCAGGGCTTGCGTATAATGGGTTACGGCTAATGTAAAGCCTTTCATCTCCACCTGATATCACAGTACACCCTCCATGGGATATGTGTTGCGGAGTTCTCCTTTCCCTCTTAAAGCGTCGGAACCAGCGAGGTGTAAAATAGCGGTGCTTGACCTTCACATCTGCAAGGAGGCATTTTGGTCATCCCATCGATGTCCAGATTGAGAACCCATTCTGTAGATAGGCAGATTTCTTTTAGCTATGTTATCAGGAGAAAAAAAACTCAAAAACTTTGTGACAACTGACAAAACGTATGGGAAAGGAGCAAGGGCAAGGAAAAATAGATAGATATCTGGATGACTTGGTCACATAACTTATTTGGGACACAAACACAGACCTGGCGCAAAACTTCTGTGGTCGTGTAAGATGGCGAACCACGCCCGCTCACTCGTATGGGCAGCGCACATGATGATGATGATGATGATGAGGATGATGATGATGATGATGATGATGATGATGAGGACCACGATGACGACGATGACGACGACGACGATTGCTATATTCACTTTTACAAAAGTTGCTCAAAGGCGGTGTGTTGCTTGGAATGGAGAGTCGGCCATTATGACAGACTAGTTAATGTAAAAACTGTATGGAGCAAAAAGAGTTATTCTGGTTACTGTCCAAACATTGACAATTCAAAAGTCATGTGGACAGTTTTTCTTTCATTTGGACAGTTCACATTTCATTTGGACAGTTCACATTTCATTTTCCCAGTTTATCTTTCATTTGGGCAAACAGAAAACCCTAACCTGCACAGTTCGCGGCGACTGCACTAATCAGGCGGCCTTAATTCCTCAGTCTCAAGACCCCCCCCCCCCCACCCCCACCCCCTGCCTCCTACACCGCAATGTATCATAGGCAGTATATCTCGTTTACAGTAAGACATTTGATACAGTTCACTTTAATATACATATATGAATTCGATATAAATTGTGTACGTTTTTGTCTCCCGATGATTGGCACAAGAAATGATTCAATAAGAACCTGTTATTATATTCTAAAGTAATTCAGGCATGAATCAATAATTCATTAGATATTATTTATTCCATTGTGCGTTTGTTTGATTGTACGAGATTTTGCTTTTGTTATGATTTCATATTTAAATTAATAAAGCAACACATTTTACTGCAAGAAACAAACAAAACATGTTGGTTTTAAATTTTTCTTCTCTTTATTTCGTCTCTCGGGTATAATGGAAGGCAACTCCGTGTTGTGTCTTGTTAATTAGTATTTGGTCAATTACTTCCCATAGCTTTCAGAAAATTCAAAATGTTTTCCTGTTTTCAACATAACTAATGAAAACATAACATATACAGTTTATTATCAGATTTATTTCGCTGTGTCTCCTATGGTACACACTATAGCAAATATTCAACATTCATTACAGCAACACAACGTGTCCTTGGCCGAGTGACTAAGAACGCCGGGTTCTCCTTCGAATACTCAATAATGTGTGGGTTCTTTTTTTCTGTTGGGGGAAAAACGAAAATCCTAACCTGCACAGTTCGCGGCGACTGCACTAGCCAGGCGGCCTTAATTCCTTAGGCTCAAGACCACCCTGCAATGTACTATAGGCAGTAGATGACATTGACAGAGAATGTGTCCTTTTATTTAGAATACACAAGACACGCTGTCGTATGTTTCATTGTCACCACGTCAGTGTTAAAGAGACTCAAGTCTTGTGGTTACATAAATGCGGTTTATCAGCGTGTATAGCATTCGCACCTAAAAATCATAGCAATTTGTGGTTGTGTGGTAAACAGCACACTGACGGCCCCTTTGTCCATCCATCCATCCATCATGTGCCATGCCGATAAGTGTGCGCAGTCATGTTTTGCCATCTCACTTGATCACCAGAGTCGTTGATCAGCTCCGTGTTTCTGTCTCGACCATACCACGTGGCCAAGCCATCCAGGTATTATTTCTGTCTTCCCCCTTGGTCTCTTCCCTTCGAACTTGTCAGTTGTCACCAAGTTCTCCAATTCATTTCTTCTCATAACATGCCCAAACAATTGTGGCTGTCTACGTCTAATGACTCTAATCAGTTTACGATCTTCATTTGTTTCTTGAAGGACTTGTTCATTGCCTCTTTGTCACATGCCCATAATCAAATAAATGGCGTGTTATATATACTATAGCTTTCAATTGTTATGTTGTCTAGTGTGTTCTCTAATGATTCTAATGCCTACTTCTTTCTTCTAATTCTGTGGAGGTGAAAAAGTAGGTGAAGATTATAATATAAACAATTACCTTATGCAAATGATACAATGTTGATAGCTGAAAACACAAGAGATCTAGAACTGTTGGAACTTGTAATAAGAGAGATTGCATAAAAGAACTGTAATTGAATATCAAGAAAACAGACGCAATAGTTATACTAAAGAAAAAGATAGCACCAAAATGTGATGTAACAGAAGGGAAAATGCTTAACTAAATAAATTCAAATATTTTGAACAATAAAAACATCAGGGGGAAGATAAGAGACAGAGGTTAAGAGCGGAATATGCTAATCAACAGCTGCATTTCAGAATAGGGAAAATATTTTATGTCATAAATCAATTTAATTCATCATAATCATTTTCAACTTATCTCGTCAAGCGTCGTGGGGATGAATAGTTGGCTCTCCAGCACCCAATGGGTGGCATTAGATAGTGGCATTAAGTGTGCTTGTACAATGTTTTTGATATCGTCAATCTATTTTCTTCTCTGGCATCCTGTAGCTCTCGTAACAGATCTTCTTTGACAAAGAGTCAGTGCTGGTAGTTAATGGTGTTGCATTCTAACAAGATGATCGAACCATTTGATCTTCTGTCATTCAATATATGTCTTTCAACAAAGTGTTAATCCCACTGTCTTTCTGATATCATAATTTCTTATTCGGTCTGGGATAGTTTCATTGAAAGTCAGAAAGATATTACTGGAATGTTTTACTGAAACTAGTCTGAAGTATGGCAGTAGGGTTGGAGGTAGCAGATATGTGGTTTCCGAAACGAATTGTTTGAAGACCATGATATCCAACCAACGGTTTCTTGAAAGAAACTAATGAAAGTAGAACACCACACACAAATATAAGAAAAGAGTAATGAAAGTAGAACATTACACACACATATAAGAAAGGAACTAATGAAAGTAGAACATTACACAAACATATAAGAAAGGGACTAATGAAAGTAGAACATTACACAAACATATAAGAAAGAGACTAATGAAAGTAGAACATTACACACACATATAAGAAAGGAACTAATGAAAGTAGAACATTACACAAACATATAAGAAAGGAACTAATGAAAGTAGGACATTACACAAACATATAAGAAAGGAACTAATGAAAGTAGAACATTACACAAACATATAAGAAAGGAACTAATGAAAGTAGAACATTACACAAACATATAAGAAAGAGACTAATGAAAGTAGAACATTACACACAAATATAAGAAAGAAACTAATGAAAGTAGAACATTACACAAACAGATAAGAAAGAGACTAATGAAAGTAGAACATTACACTAATATAAGAACGGGACTAATAAAAGTAGAACATTACGCAAACATATAAGAAAGAGACTAATGAAAGTAGAACACTACACACAAATATAAGAAAGGAACTAATGAAAGTAGAACATTACACACAAATATAAGAAAGAGACTAACAAAAGTAGAACATTACACTAATATAAGAACGGGACTAATAAAAGTAGAACATTACACAAACATATAAGAAAGAGACTAATGAAAGTAGAACATTACACTAATATAAGAACGGGACTAATAAAAGTAGAACATTACACAAACATATAAGAAAGAGACTAATAAAAGTAGAACATTACACTAATATAAGAACGGGACTAATAAAAGTAGAACATTACGCAAACATATAAGAGACTAATGAAAGTAGAACATTACACTTATCAAGAACAGGACTAATAAAAGTATAACATTACACAAACATATAAGAAAGAGACTAATGAAAGTAGAACATTACACACAAATATAAGAAAGAGACTAATGAAAGTAGAACATTACACTAATATAAGAACGGGACTAATAAAAGTAGAACATTACACAAACGTATAAGAAAGAGACTAATGAAAGTAGAACATTACACACAAATATAAGAGCGGGACTAATAAAAGTAGAACATTACTCAAACATATAAGAAAGAGACTAATGAAAGTAGAACTTTCACACAAATATAAGAAAGGAACTAATGAATGTAGAACATTACACACAAATATAAGAAAGGAACTAATGAAAGTAGAACATTACACACACATATAAGAAAGGAACTAATGAAAGTAGAACATTACACACAAATATAAGAAAGAGACTAATGAAAGTAGAACATTACACACAAATATAAGAAAGGAACTAATGAAAGTAGAACATTACACACAAATATAAGAAAGGAACTAATGAAAGTAGAACATTACACACAAATATAAGAAAGGAACTAATGAAAGTAGAACATTACACACAAATATAAGAAAGGAACTAATGAAAGTAGAACATTACACACAAATATAAGAAAGGAACTAATGAAAGTAGAACATTACACACAAATATAAGAAAGAGACTAATGAAAGTAGAACATTACGCAAACATATAAGAAAGAGACTAATGAAAGTAAAACATTACACTAATATAAGAACGGGACAAATAAACGTAGAACATTACACAAACATATAAGAAAGAGACTAATGAAAGTAGAACATTACACACAAATATAAGAAAGGGACTAATAAAAGTAGCACATTACACTAATATAAGATCGGGACTAATAAAAGTAGAACATTACACACAAATATAAGAAAGAGACTAATGAAAGTAGAACATTACACTAATATAAGAACGGGACTAATAAAAGTAGAACATTACACAAACATATAAGAAAGAGACTAATGAAAGTAGAACATTACACAAACATATAAGAAAGAGACTAATGAAAGTAGAACATTACACAAACATATAAGAAAGAGACTAATGAAAGTAGAACATTACACAAAGATATAAGAAAGAGACTAATGAAAGTAGAACATTACACACAAATATAAGAACGGGACTAATAAAAGTAGAACATTACTCAAACATATAAGAAAGAGACTAATGAAAGTAGAACATTACACACAAACATATAAGAAAGAGACTAATGAAAGTAGAACATTACTTAAACATATAAGAAAGAGACTAATGAAAGTAGAACATTACACAAAAATATAAGAAAGAGACTAATGAAAGTAGAACATTACACAAACATATAAGAAAGAGACTAATGAAAGTAGAACATTACAAACAAATATAAGAAAGAGACTAATGAAAGTAGAACATTACACACAAATATAAGAACGGTACTAATGAAAGTAGAACATTACACTAATATAAGAACGTTACTAATGAAAGTAGAATATTATACTAATGTAAGAACGGGACTAATGAAAGTAGAATATCACACAAACATATAAGAAAGAGACTAATGAAAGTAGAACATTACACACAAATATAAGAAGGAGACACGCGGTGGTGTTTAGTCAAATAATGAGAAGAGAGGATTTGGGAAGAAGAACAGACGGTGAGAAATGAGGCTTGATGGACTAAGATGATGAAAGCGAGGAATGTCATCAACAGAAATGATCCAAAACGTCAAGCAGCGATATGTGTGGACAAACATTCGCGTTTATAACACTTTGCATGGCAAATATTGATGATAATTGTTGCTTGTGCCATATATCCCCTTATTTTTTTCCCCCATCAAATTTGCCAGAAATCACTGTTTTTATGTTCACCTTTGCGGATAATTTATCTAATCATTTAAAGGTTTTCATTTGTTTCTTGTAGAATTTTCTTATTCGTTTTTTTTTTTAAATCATACTGGCACCTGGTCGTCTTGCCAGTCAATAATTTGTTACATTGTGCTTCAAACAAGGCATAATAACTACAACCCATGGCGTTAGCGAATGTGACTGATCAGATCTATTCGCGCCATAAATGTTCGTCCAAAATGGATGCATGTGAACATATTGTCATTTCCACCATCATGTACGATCTGACGCCTCTAACGCTCAGTGTGTGACCTATCATGTTCTCCTTTGTCTTTATTCCATTTCTGACCTTTGCCCTCCATGCAAAACCATCAGCGGCGACTTGCTCCCAAAGTGCAATAATAATGCCTGCATCAATCATGCACCGCTTACACACATATTTGTATCGTTGTAGAGGCCGACCCCGAGATATTTTAAACAAAAGTTAGTCGCATATCCTTTGCAGGACATGACAGTCAACCCCAGCGTTTTGTGATTTCTTGGCAAGTTTACGTTCAGTAGTTTGTCATTGCTTTTTGAACGACCGACACTCATACCTTTGTGCGGAAACCAATGCAAGGCGGTCTGCTTCCAAATCGCCCGCAGCTAAGTTTTGAACGCGGTATGCGGGATTACGAATCGCATTTTACCCATCTGTAACTCACCCAAAAAAATATGTTCTTTGGTATTCTACCGTCATTCATCCTCCTAATGTGTCCTAAATCTAAGTCGCAGCCTCTTTCCGCAGGACGGCCTGCCGACCGCGTAGCATAAAGCACGAACTCCGTAGTTCCAGCGACGACCCCCAGGAGTCTCCAAGAAAAATGCACCCGTGAACCGAAAGGCGAAGCCCGGAATCAAACCCACAACTTTCGAAACGCGAGGCAGACGGTTTGACCACTTCCCCACGCTGCTCACGGTGTATTTCTTCTTCTTTCGTTCGCTTGAAATATGTCTATAACTGCAATGTTATCTTCTGTATGAATCTAACAGTCTTTTTTAGTTCACTCAGCGGTCCGTAGAGTTTATCTTCCACTGTTGTCTCTCTAGGCCAGAAGGTTCGCCTGGATATGTTGTAGTTTGGGCAGTCACGGTGTATAATTAATAGCCGCGCCTGCTAATCACTTATTTTTTTATTTTTTTTAGCATATCCTTTACAGGACTTAGCTGTCAACACCAGCATCTTTCAGCTGTATGTTGATCTCTTGGCAAGATTACGCTCAGTAGTTTGCCATTGCTTTCTGAGCGGCCGGCTCACATACCCCGTAAGTTACCGATGCGATTCGAACCACTGCTGATTTGAACCGTCATCACGTTACCGGCGAGAGTATACGAGATTACGGAGAAAAGTCATAACCTCTAAGCCACGAAGCCGGCAACCACTTATACTAGGAACAAATAACAGCGCGGTCAGGAAAGAGTGCAGCATCTCTTATAGAAATAAAGAGACGTGTGAGACAGGTGTGTGTATTACTATTACCCCGGTTTCTCTCAACGTTGCTGAATGGATAAGAGCACTCGCTCTTAAACTTCCGATAAGCTGGCGATGGGTGAGGAGGGAATTTATTACCTACGCCTGTCAGTTGAGGTTAAACATTGACGTCTCGTTCAGAAACAATGGCAAACTACTGAACGTACAATTGTCTAGAACAGTGGTTCTCAACCGGTGGGGAATCCCCCCCCCCCCCCCAGGGGGGAATTTCAGGGTTTCCAGGGGGGGGGGTGTCTTGACACATTCTATGGTATTTCAATGTCAACAGCTCGTATTCAAAGTACAAACGAATTAAACCAAGCTCACCTTGAGAAAACGGGTGCAATTCAGAGACTTGAGTCTTTATTCGGCTTTATCCCTTTACAGAAGAATACGAAACATGATCATCAAACGTAACCAGCCCCTGATACGGGGACGGGAAGTTACAGGTTAATAACGATCCAGTTTCTATCTCCTGTGATTGCTTGATCTTCCAAGGACTTTCATAAGCTAGCGTAAATTGTTGTCTAGAGACTCCTGTCCCGGTATGCATGTAAGACAACAGCTGAACTCCTCGCACCACTAATAAGATTGCGCCTACCAGATCATGTCCATGTAACACGAGCGCCAAGAAAACCCCTCACCTCTTGTCCTTTTCCTTGAAGCCCTTTCTGTTGCTATCTCCCGATGTCCACGTCGGTCTTGGTTGCCCATGGTCAATTCATTCTATTCCGAGTCTGGGAATATCCAAACTTATGTTTGGCGGTGTGCGTGACTGTTATGTGGCAGGGGGGGATGAAGACTATTTTCAAGATCGTGTTAATACAAGAACCGATTACTTGACATAGTTTTTCCCTTCATACTTTACAGTTATGTATGTCTCGTCCTTCTAAAATTCATTTTATAAAGTAAGTAGACCCACAAATCATGTTTTATGTGGATGTCTAGACTTGTTTTAGTATGTGCTATTACATTTGCCTTCCACGTTTACGTATACTGTGTAGGGGTTGGGGGGATTTTTAGATAGGAAATATGAAAGGGGGGGGGGGGGGATGACATTCTGAAAATACGGTGAAGGGGGGAACGGGCCAAATTTTTGATAGGAAGGGGGGGGGGATGGCGTTCTGAAAATATGGTGAAGGGGGGAATGGGCCAAAAAAGGTTGAGAACCACTGGTCTAGAACATAAATATGGTGTTGGGGTTGATAGTCCTGCGAAGGACGTGTAATCTCCGTGGCGAAGTAGTTACGTCGCCTGCCTAGCGCTCCGAAGGGTGTGAATTCGCGTACGGGCTACGTCGTTCGGTTCACTAGTGCAGTGACATCCAATGAAAGATGTGACGCTGAGATAAAGAAAAGAAATGTCATATGAATAGCAACACCATTTTAAATAAGAAAATTTAAAGAAAAACAAAACAAAATAAACAACAACAGACATATCTCTTCATAGCGGCAGTG
Source organism: Cepaea nemoralis (assembly GCA_014155875.1). Classification (NCBI taxonomy): domain Eukaryota; kingdom Metazoa; phylum Mollusca; class Gastropoda; order Stylommatophora; family Helicidae; genus Cepaea; species Cepaea nemoralis. Next base: position 140,787 of record JACEFZ010027307.1, on the reverse strand, counting down.
TCAGTGTAGATATGATTATGACAGTCTGTTATCTAGCTGACATCAGAAAGCAGTTCGTAATCCCGCATTCTTCGTTCGGAACATATCTGTGAGCGTCTTGCGCTGGTTTCTACACAACGAAGGCGTTACGGACGCGATTCGTAATCCCGTATACCCGGGTTCGAAACACAGCTATCGTTCAGAAAGCAATGGCAAACTAATGAAGTGTCGGTGGTTCAAAATGCAGGCAAAGGCACACTACTCAACGTAAGACGTAAGCGTATCATGAAATCACAAACAGCCAGAAAATGCTTGTGTTGTCGTGTAAAAAAAAAAAAAAAAGTCGCTTAAAAGTCGACGGGGTCTACTTCATTGCACCGGGTTAAGCCCATATGGCTCGGCCTCTTTCCGCAGTGCGGAAAACGTCGCATAAAGCACGAACTCCGTAGCTCCAGCGACGACCCACATGAGTCTCCGAAAAAAATGCACTCGTTAACCAAAGGACGCGGCCCGGAATCGAATATCCAACCTTCGGAGCCCGAGTCAAACGGAGTGACCACTTCGCCACGGAGCTTCCCGGCATCATTTGCATTTGACATCATGTAAAGGATATGCAACTAACTTTTTTATGTCTTGGAAGTTCCACCACAAGTAAGATAAGATAAGAAACAAACAGATACAACAATAAAAATGACTACGTCAAAGTTCGGTTTTCATCGTTAACTTGTGCCTTGACAAAGGGAATACACTCCTCTCGAAACGTTTCCCATCCGCCATCGTTGCCAGTGTAAACTCTTGGCTGTTTCACCCAGCAACAAACACCGGATTTCATTGTTGTCTATTTAGTTACACTGACATTATTCTTCGTTGACCATGTCTAAAGTCAAAATTATTGTTGTTGGCCCAACAGAGGTGAGTTGTCAAAATGGCTTATATTGGTGGGTTCCTTATTTGTTTGTATTTTTAGGTGGTTGTCTCGTCTCATTAGAATATAAAAGAACTTTTTTAAATTTTTTTTTTGTCTTCTAAAAGTAACTAAAGTAAAACTATTAATTTAAACCGATGTTTTTGTGTTCAGTGTTCTCACCTTCTCTTAATTTTTGATTTTACTATCTATTGACTCATTAACTAACTACCAGATTAATAACCATACTTTAGCAGAACTAATTTATTTGCAGTTTTCAACTAGAGTTTTACTCTAACTAAATCCGTCTTCTTCTTCTTCTTCTTCTTCTTCTTCTTCTTCTTCTTCTTCTTCTTCTTCTTCTTCTTCTTCTGCTTCTTCTTCTTCTTCTGATATATGCAGTCATGAATCACCCCTCCTCTCTATCTTTTAAAAAAATGTTCACACCATTATTTGAGCTGAGGAAACCATGGTAGCACAATGACTAGGATTCGTGTCCCTGGTTGTCATGGCTTTGAATTTGCATCAAGGCCAAATTGTACAAAAACAGCGACATTACCGGGACTCCCAGGACAACCCAGCCTAAAATGTCTACCAGGAACTTCTTAAGAAGGCAATCAGACTAGTATCATAATAACCCTATCACCTCTCAGGTCCTGATTGGTCTATGCAAATCTGGGCCTAGCACCATGTACCCAATTATATATTCTCTTCATGCCTCATGGCATGAACAAGACCCTTTACTTTATTTACTTATTTCAGTTGAGGCGTGTCAGTTTTGAACAATTTTATTCATGTGATATTTGAAACAATGTTTGATGAGTTATGGCATACTTTTAATTAAAGTTGCAACTGTATGGTGCTGTCAGTGAATTGTGGTAGTTAATGAGTTAAATATTGTTTGTCATATTCATTATGTAAATAATTAGTGTGTGTGTGTTCACTTACTCTTGTGGGTGACAGTTCCTTTCAGATTAATATTAGAAAAGTGGCTGATTCGGTCACAAGATTGTTAAACTTAGATTGGCAGGTCAGCATGGTCGAATGGATAAGAACGCATGTTCTTAAACATCCGGTGTGCTGATGCCGAGGTTAGGGGTTCAACCCCTACACCGGACAGCTGGAATAAAATGTTGACCTGTTGTTCTTGACTTGGGGATGTAAATTACAAGTACCTCTTTAGTCGGAGTGGGTTCACCTGTTGGCAAGGGATACTGTTAATAGGGAAAGCTAATCTACACGCAAAATTCAGTCCATCACTACTATAAATAGTGTGTATGGACTATGCTTTAGTTAACGCAAGCAAGCAGCACATACAAAAAAACCTTAGATTGGGGATTGGACTTCTCTTCTGATGTTGAACAGGGTAGAGGTAATGGATTTTGTGTTTGTATTGTTTAAATATTGTTTCATATATATATCTTGAATATGTCAATAATTCATGTTCATATTTATATTCTTAGTCAGGAAAGACAATTCTGTGTAACTTTCTAGCCGATGCTACAGAATCTTCAGGTGGCGAGTACCACCCCACTCAAGGTGTCAGGTGTGTAAGTGGCTGTAACAGTGTGCGCAAGTGGCTGTAACGGTGTTTGTGTTTTCATGTGTATATACTTCTTCTCCTCCTGCTGCTGCTGTCATTCATCATCGACTGTAACAGTGTGTGTGTGTTCGTATGTATCTACTTCTCCTCCTTCTGCCACTGTCAATCATCATCAAATGGAGCGTATGCCCTCAACCAACTCAAGTCAAACCCTTTATAGACTTCTTCACAGCTGGTTGGATTTTGCAGCTAAGATTGTCCACAGGCTGAAGTAGCCATTCTCATGCCAACCCTCCATAGTTGTCTGCCATGACATTCCTGATAGGTTAGATTGTTTCTATTCTTTCCTTCCCTAATTGAGCACCACTAGCACATGGGGGGGGGGGGGGGGGGGGGGGGGGGGGGGGGGGGGGTATCTACTTGTGAGAACCAAGTGATGACTGTGAATCTACAACCATGGTCAGACTGCGAGAACAGCAAGTTAAAAGAGGTGTGGCCAAGCAAGAACACTATGCAAAAAGTCAAAGAAGATGTTAATAAACCACCACAGAACTGGTATTGTTAGCTGCTGCACTATGCGGAATTTACTGATGAGGGGATCTGAGCACTTATGGACTGAACGGTTCAATATGCAATGAGGATAATCTATTGACTAACTATCTACTTGCTAATGTCCAAATCAGAATTTGTGCTATACTTATTTATAAAATGAAACACAATATAGCTGGTTGAATTTTGCAGCTAAGGTTGAGATCTTGCGGTGGAACTTTTTCATGTAGCTGATCTATTGCAGAACATTGCTCTCATGATAGCCAGCCCAAAAGATCCTCAGTCCTTTGCCATTTCCGTTTCATGCCTGAGGTGTCTACAATGTCCTGTCTCCATCTTTGTGCTGGTAACCCCCGCCTCTTTTTCCAGGAACCATGCCTTCCATCACTGTTCTCTCCAAGTTACTGTGGTGGTTCATACAGCCAAGAGGAGGTCAGCTTGGCCAAATGGATAAAACCATTTGCTTTTAAACTTCCAGTATGCTCATGCTGAGGTAGCGGGTTCAACTCCTACACCGGTCAGTTGGACTAAACTATTGACATTTCATCCTTGATTTGGGGACGTAAATTACAAATACCCCTGAAGTCTGAGTGGGTTCACCTGATGGCGAGGGACACTGGTTATAGGGAAAGCTTGCGCTCATGCAAAAAATCAGTCCAGCGTCGACTACGCTCGAGTTAAAACAAGCAAAATAAGAAAACAACAATATGGCAGGTATTTCAGTTTCTGGTGCATAATGCTTTTATGAGCCAGTTTCTTAGATGTTCTGATCTTATAAAATGTCAGTATTCATGATATTCTAAGAATTTTTCTGTAACATTTATGCTCAAAATCCAAACTTTTCTTCTTTAGTGATTGAGAATCATTACATGATTCATGTTGCCACAATAAAGATGTTGCAACAAGTTAGTTGCACGTCCTTTCATGTAGACATTTAGAAAACAAATTAAATTTAACACCAAACTGAGAATATTTTACATTCATCATCTGGTGTCTGCACATAGTAGAAAGACAAAAATGTTATGACAGAATCACTTAAGAGCTCTCAGAGAAAACTAAACAAATTCCTCAAATCAAGAGGTGTGGACAAGAATGGTGATGGATAAGACACACTTTGAAAAAATATTTTAATAGTACAACCAGAAAGCCCTCAGGGCAAAAGAAGTAGATGGAGACCCAGAAAAACACATTGGGACGAGAATAAGAGACAGAGATAAACTATGTGATGAGGACATAGCGGAAGCTGCATGCAGTGGTAGAAGATAGGAGAGCTAGATGTGTGTTGGTGGACGGTCTATGTTCCTTTGGAGGATAAAAGGCCGAGGAGAAGAAGAGGAAGTATGATTCTTGGCTCAACCGAGCTTTGTAAATTGGATACCATAAATTTTTCTCTGATGAAAACATCTCTATAATTTGTAACCTAATATATGTAAGGACTTAAAATGTCATAAATAAGGTAGCTTGCACCATGTTATTAGGTGAACATTTGGTCTCCTTTCAAAGAGCATCTTTCTGTTTGTTATTAGCTGAACATTTGGTCTCCTTTCAAAGAGCATTTTTCTGTTTGTTTTTAGCTGAACATTTGGTCTCCTTTAAAAGAGCATCTTTCTGTTTGTTATTAGCTGAACATTTGGTCTCCTTTCAAAGAGCATCTTTCTGTTTGTTATTAGCTGAACATTTGGTCTCCTTTCAAAGAGCATCTCTCTGTTTGTTAATTATTAGCTGAACATTTGGTCTCCTTTCAAAGAGCATCTTTCTGTTTGTTATTAGCTGAACATTTGGTCTCCTTTCAAAGAGCATCTCTCTGTTTGTTAATTATTAGCTGAACATTTGGTCTCCTTTCAAAGAGCATCTTTCTGTTTGTTATTAGCTGAACATTTGGTCTCCTTTCAAAGAGCATCTTTCTGTTTGTTATTAGCTGAACATTTTGTCTCCTTTCAAAGAGCATCTCTCTGTTTGTAATTCAGGATTGTTGAATTTGAAGCAAGTGCTGCAGACACTGGTCGATCTCCTGTTGATGTGGAACTATGGGATTGCAGCGGTGATAGAAAGTATGTTGTATAGACCTCAGCATATTTCATCTCAAACACTAATCATTGATACCACAAGATTATTCTGCTTCCTCTTCTTCTACTCCCCTCTTTCTTTTCTATTCTGGATCTAGTCTTCTGATCTGTCTCTCTCTCTCTCTCTTTGTCGCTCTCTCACACACACACACACGCACGCAAGCACGCACGCACGCACACACACACACACAGCAAGAGAGAGAGAGAGAGAGAGAGATATCCTACCGTCTTGACAGATGATAGTTTGTAAACTGGCAATATAGCTCTGCATAGCACAAAGCCTGGACTGAATTTGGAGACTATGTGGTGCCCATGCAGCATGATCCCTCTCTCGACCTGCCTAGTTTACTCCATAGGAAAGGTAACACCAATATGTCTGGAACAAGACAAGCTGCAGAAGCTGCCATATCATCAAAGCAATACTCTAACTGTCCACTTGTAGGAGCTTCCATCCTAGACTAGTTGCCGACCAAGGCTTAGGGTCTGGTCTTTAGGTTTCATTTCCTCGCACTAGGGTAAGGCTTGTACCCTCCCAATTGTGCTCCTCCGCCCGACAGGTTATCGGGTTTGGTTACACTACTCAACATTAATGAAAAGCAGGTATATATATATATATATATATATATATATATATATATATATATATATATATATATATATATATATATATATATAAAAAATCAAGTGGCATCTCCACATTGAAGGTCAGTTGTATTAAATCTTCAGCATCTTCATTGTGCGTTCATATGGGCATCTTTCAGTCCATCTCTTGATGTTGTCCACCCACATATAACATTGTCTTATACTTATACACACACTATGCAAGTATATTTAACTAATTAAGTGCCATGGGATTATTAATCATATTAAGCGACTTCCCATATCTGCCATGGGCTTATATATCGCCAAAATTTTGTCATTGTAAAATGTCTCAGTTAAAATATCAATACAGTAGTTTTCCCTAAGCATCCTCCTTAATTTGATGTATAATGCATGTCTGATACCATATTAACAACTGTTAACTGTAACACAACCATACTTCCCATTGTCTGCCATCCATTTTTGTTCGGTCTAAAGCTACTTTTTGCTGGGCTCTAAATCAGTTCATCATAATATAAATACTGACTAACTCTGACAGATTTGAGTCCTGTTGGCCGGCGATGGTCAGAGATGCTAGTGGCGCTGTATTTGTGTACAACCCAGACCAACCAAATCATGATAAGGACCTGGACACCTGGTAAGTGAGATCACCTTTGCAGTTCTTAATTAGGACATATGAGCATCAATCATTGAGTGTTGATGCTTCAAATCAGATCATTTGTCATCTTCAAATCACAGGTCAACTAAACTAAATCTCCAGCATGGTGGTAGTCTAGCATCTTCTTTCTTTCTTTTTTTCTGTCATTCTTGTTCTCTTTCTTTCTTTCTTTCTTTCTTTCTTTCTTTCTTTCTTTCTTTCTTTCTTTTCTATTTCTTTCTTTCTTTCTTTCTTTCTTTGGGACTCTCTATGGGGTTATGACACCTGCCTCACGCTTCAAAGGTTGTGGATTCAATACCAGGTTACGTCATTTGGTTTTGGAGTTCGGAGTTCAGTTCCTTTAGATTCTACTACAGGGTCATTGCTGGGGCTATGGAGTGTGTGCTTTGTGCAATGCTTTCGATGGGCTGTCTTGTGGAAAGAGACAAAGCCATATGGCCTTCTGAGAATAAATTAGTTAATATATTATTTGTGTAACTGACTTGCATTTGTTGCGTGGTGAGTCTAGATACAGCCTGGGATCCTCTGTGGTGCGAGTGGACAAGCTGTCTGTCTCACACTCTGAAGAGTCGTAAGTTCATTAGTAAACTATGTTGTTGAGATCACATGTGAAGTTCCCTGAGACCAGTCATCACTGATGCTATGGAGTTTCTGCTTTGTGGGGGGTTTACAGCAGGTGGCTTGTTGTTCTGCAGAGAAAGATTGAGCTAAATGGGGTAAATCCCAATGTAATGAAACCAGTAGTCTAACTATTTATTTTTTTTAATTTTATTTTTCTAGGTACAATTTCGTCATTGGAAACAACCATCTGAAGGAAGGTCAGTGTATCGTGTTTGCCCACCGTAAACCTCATACAGCGGGGGAGTCTGTCGAATTATGTAAGTGAGAGTTGTTGTCAGACAAAACAAGGCACTTGGTTGGAGGGGAGATTGAGGGGGGATCTTTTATGCCATTTAGTATGTAGAGGGACATCCAAAGGAAGCTGATACAGACCAATTCCTTTCTTGAAGAGTTTGCTTTCAGGAAACTATTCAGCCAGGTGTTGTTGGTACTTGGGGTCATCACATATTTTTTATAGACAAATTAGCAGTTGTTGGGGATGTGGCCGAGTGACTGCCTGCAATGTTACATTCTGTACATACTTGTTGTTTGGAAACGTAATGAAGACAAGGTACATGGTTGTAGGGGACATTTTTACATTGAGCTTTCTTTTATGCCATATAAAATACTCTAGGTACAACTTCATCATTGGAAACACCTATCTCAAGGAGAATCAGTTCTTGTTGCTTTTATTCACACAGAAGTGGAGTCTGTAGATCTGTGCATCCGTCGTACAACACGAGGCTTTCTCTGCCTTTCTGGCCTAGTATTTTCTCACATAAGGCAGATTTCTCTACATTAGCCCATATATTGAAATGCCTGTTAGAAATCATTGAATAAATAATAGATATATTTTTCTGAAAGTAGTTCCTTACTATGGGTCTATGATGAGATGACATCATCACATTTTGTTGGTTGAGAGCAAGAAAGCTGATCTTTCCCTCATTAAGCAGTATCTTATTTATTGAAAGAAAAATCTTAATATCCTCTCATGTTTTCTTGTCAGTTGCAGGTTAGAATTATTTGTTTTGCTGACCTGATTTGTTAAAAGGCTTAGCTAACACTGGCTTCTTTATAAATATACAACAGCGCATTGTAGATAGACTAAACTGCTGTGTCATGTATCTCAAGGTCACCTTATCTCTTGTTTACAGCCAGTTGTTGTTTGAAATCTGCAGTGCAGATTCTAATCTCTTCAACAACAAGTATTTCTGCCTTGTGCTCTATTCAGCTTTGATATGTCACTGGCGTTTCTTAAAACAATATATGCCCTTAGTTAATGTAAACACAGGAACCATAAACAAATAGTTGCACGATTTATTGACTGCACCTTGTCAAGTGCAAACTACAACAGGGTTTTATATCATTTAAAGTGAATAATACTTTAGCCGAAACAATTATTGTCACAAGTCATATAGTCGCAGGAACTGTCACATGTCATATAGTCACAGGTATTGTCACATGTCGTATAGTCACAAGTATTGTCACAGATCACATAGTCACAGGTTTTGTCACAGATCATAGTTGCAGATATTGTCACAAAATCACAGGTATTATCACTTAGTCACAGGTATTGTCACATAGTCACAGTGACTATGTTGTCACACAGTCACAGATATTGTCACATAGTCACAAATATTGTCACATAGACACAGGTATTGTCACGGGTCACAAAGTCACAGTGACTATATTGTCACTGTCACAGGTATTGTCACATAGTCACAAGTATTGTCACATAGTATTATTGTTCTTTGGTTTCCAATGTTTCCTTATCATAAATGCACATGTTATTAACTACCTACGCAATTACATGTAGGCCTTTGCGGAAGAACTCTTTGAGGTTTAGAAATCAGTCTCAGGTGATTAAGCTTTATTTGGTTTTCTGCACAGGAAATTTCCAAATAAGTTCACAGATATTACTAAATAAGTTCACTGTTCCTGCTAAAAATGTTACCAATTCTTGCTATATAAGTTCAGTTAATGCTAAATAAGTTCACAGTTGTTGCTAAATAGATTCATAAATGTTGCTAAATAAGTTGACATTTGATGCTAAGTTCAGTTACTGCTAAATAAGTTCAGTTACTGCTAAATAAGTTCAGTTACTGCTAAATAAGTTCACAGTTGTTACTAAGTTCAACTATTGTTAAATAACATCACATTTGAGGCCAAAGTTAATTAACATTGTGGCAAACAATTCTGCACTTAACGAATTCTGATTTCTTGTTTGTAAAGCATCATCTTCATTAAACGTGGATACCTCCCTATGTGCACCAAACTCCTCCCATAGATCATGAAAGTCTTTACCAAAGCCTCAGTCCAATGCAAGTTATTTTCAGGGCTCAAATGACCTGATCGCCAAAGCATCAGACTTAAAACAGTCTTGCGTAGATTTCACAACCAACCAGTTACTTAACACATTAAATGCCATGGGGTTATTAATTTTAATAAACGACTTCTCATATCTGGCCAAAGGATTATATGCAGTAGTTTCGCTTAAGCAATCCCCTTTATTTTGATAAATACATGTCTGCTACCTTTTAACAAATTTTAAGTCATAACTGTGACACACCCCTGCTTCCCATTTTCCAGCATCCATTTTTATTTGGTTGAAACCTACTTTTTTAATTGATTAGTTAATGATCCAGTGCTGCTGTGACTACTTCTTTTCTTCTCTTCTTTGTTCTGTTTACAGCCCACAGTTTTAACAAGATTTCCTTGGTGCACACAAACCTAGAAGAGGATGCAGATTCTGTCCGAAGGGATTTTCACCGATTTCTCTCCTCGTTGATCAAGGCCATGTCTAGCAGCAGAGAACAAGAGGAACTTAATATAATGAACCAATGAACATCTTAGTATCTTTCTGACATTTTTTTGTTTACATTTCTGTCACTGGCTTTGAACTCAAGCATGGTCCATACATATGCTACAACTTCAAGTGCACTGGACTGATTTTTGCTTGTTTATTAGCTTTCCTTACTACCAGTGTCCCTCGCCATCTGGTGAACCAATTCCATCTTCAGAGGTACTTGTAATTAACATCCCCAAGTCAAAGTTTAAAAGGAAACTACCTTCCATACAGATGTCTAGAAAATCATGTTTCATAAATTTATAGAGAATCAGAGAAACAGCATAGACAAGTGCTCCATAATAGTTGCCTCACCCGGGAGGGCACTCTGGTGATCGTGTGAGATTGTGAAACATGACCACCCACACTTACCAGCATGACACATGATGATGATGACTATGCAGTGATCAACAAAACATAACACATCGTAGCATTCTTTCTTTATTTGCTTAAAACAAATTGTCTATTACTGCAATGTTTTCTCTTGTATAAACCTCAGTCTTGTTAGTTTAGCCACCGGTCTGTAAAGTGTAGCTTCCACTGTTGTTTCTCTAGACCAGAAGGTTTGCCTTCAAATGTCATATCATGGGCAGTATTGGGGTACATGGTTGACTGTATGGGGTGTCAATCCACATGTGCACATGGCTGATATGCCAGGACAAGCTATGGCATTGGGGCATGTGTGAAGATTACCAGTGACAGAGAACGATGGAAGGCCTTGTCTGTGACCACATCCTTCATCGTGCCTACACAACCCACTTGTGAAAAAAACGTCATCTGATTGCAGATACTGTTGGTTAGGCCTTCACATGTTCTAGGTTATGTAAAAATAAAGGACTCATTTACACACAGATTTTAGACCTATGGTGCCAGACCTACATTTTTCAAGACTATGAGAGGGCTTCAAATGAACACTTTAAATGTTTTTTTAGGTGATTATATTCTGAAAGAGTAAAGAACAAATGTATAATTTTTCGATGTTGTCACAACTGTGTTCAATGCAAATCTTCCTCTTTCTATATATGGTTATGTGGGTGTATGTTGGTATGTGTGTATGCTTATATTACCCCAGGATTATATTGTCAGAAAAAATAATCCTGCCACTTGTGGAGGATTGATCCCAAATCACTGTCTTAATAAGCAAGAGCACTAAACTTTGAACTATTGTGTCTCCAAGAAAAAGTTTGAAAAAGCATATTATGTTAGAAGTTACCAATGAACGTATTGTAAGTTTCTTGGTACATAATGTTTAAACAAAGAGACGTCACTCTGTTTGATATTATTTGAGTTAATGTGTTGTTTTTAACAAATAAATGATATAACACAAATGTTTTGCTTCATATTGTTTTAATAGTATCATTTTTATTAACCCTAAAGAACAGAAGGCCAGTATTTAGGGGCAGGTCGATTTTTTTCTAGCTTTGGTGACAGGAAGCCAGTAGTCAGGCTGTTACTTTTAACAAACTTTTTATTATGTCTAGTCCATGATAGCCGGCTTCCTGGCCTAGAGGTTAGTGACTTTTCTCCGTAATTTCGTATACTCTCGTAAGTAACGTGACGACGGTGAGAATCAGCAGTGGTTCGAATCGCGTCGGTAACTTACGGGGTATGTGAGCAAGCCGCTCAGGAAGCAATGGCAAACTACTGAGCATAATCTTGCCAAGAAAACAACAATCAGCTGAAAGATGCTGATGTTGACAGCAATGTCCTGTAAAGGATGTGCAAACATTTAGTCCATGATATCTTTTTTTTAAAACCATTGTTACGATATCAAATTTCACAAGGTGAAACATGGATGTGGCTGCTGTAATGTATCATTAAAATGTCACAATGAGAGTGGGGGGGGGGGGGGGGGGGGAGAGAGAGAAGAGAAGATAATGAATTTGGGAGTATACACGACCAGTAAATGATACAAACAGTCAATATCAATGTTCTTTCTAAGTCGAACCTGTGGGCTCTGACATTGTTATCCCCTAGTGCACATAGTTTTAATACAATGCATGAGCAGACACGATATATAAAGGAAATTACCCTGCTATCAAATGTAGTAATTTTTGCATCTTTAATGCATATAATTTGTGAAGTAGAATGTTTGTCCCCAGTAGTTCAAAGTACAGAGGGAAAATTTGTCAGCTTGTTCCCAGCAGTTCACAGCATACAGGGAACATTTGTCAGTTTGTTCTCGACGGTGCAAAGGGATCATCTAAAAGTTTTTTCCCACCTGTTCAGATCATAGAGGGAAAATTTTTCAGTTTGTTCCCAGTGGTTCACAGTGCAGAGGGAACATGTGTCAGTTTAACCCAAACAGTTCACAGTATGAAGGGAACATTTTTAAGTTTGTTCCCAACAATTCACAGTGCAGAGAAAACATTTCTTAGTTTGACCCCAACAGATTCACAGCATAGAAGGAACATTTGTTTGACTCCAACAGATTCACAGCATAGAAGGAACATTTGTTAGTTTGACCCCAACAATATCACAGCGTAGAGGGAACACTTGTCAGCGCACATACCTCAAACCATTCTCTAACAGAGACTATGCACTAGTGTTCTTAGCAGAATGTTGTGGCATCACTCTCTGAGTAACAACTGTATAGTCTCTGTGTGTGCATGCACATGCATGCATGAGAGCACGCTTGTAATAAGAAAAGGTTGGGAAGGAAGCAAGCTGGTTATTACATAAAATTGTGATAATGTATGTTAGTTGGGTGATTAGTTGGTTGGTTGATGGGTGGGTGGTTGGTTGATTGGCTGGCTGGTTGATTGGGTGGTTGTGAATCCTTTGGAAGACTGAGTTTAAACTCTTGAGTTATCTCTGAAGTTGACGTGGGTTCGCCTTATGGCGAGGGACACTGTTAATAGGGAAAGCTAATTCACATGCAAAATTCAATCCCACACTATTAGAAGTAGTGTGTTTAGACTACGCTTGAATTCAAAGTGAGCAGGCACAAACAACAAAAACTCTTAAGTCAGGTGCCTGGCCACTCAAGTCGTCTGAGTTCTGGGAACTATCTGTATCTATGTGAGCGAGGCTGGCATACAAACTTTCTTCCCGACCCAGTACCGAAATACCATTTCTAAAGAACCTGTGCTGCAGAGCTCTTCTTCTCCTCTCCAGACTCAGAAACCAACAGGGTGTGTAAGACCGGTACTGGAACTTCACATCTGCAGAGTGGTGTGGTGATCAATGGGAGGTTAGTCAGACTGCAGACTCAGTCTATGGGTGGACTTCACTTAGAAGTGCCTCAAGGTCATGGCCAGAATGAGACCTGATTCCTGTTTTGTGACCTCATTGGGGCAAAGATGTGTAATGAGTAACTATGAGACATCTAAGAAAGGGCACAAAAGATACATATAAGAATCTACACTAAAACATTGCAGACCTGATAAGGCGAACTCACCTTGGACTGAAGAAATAGTTCTTCATATCAGAAATTCTTCTTATAAGAGATAAGAGACAAAGAAGAAAATTGCCGGGGATAAACAAATTGTTCTTCACAACAGAAATTCGCCACATGTGAGATCGCCTTAAGCGGTTTGCACTGTATATAAGAAACGATGCAGCTGAGAATATACACTAAAATTATGCATCTGAGAATCTACACTAACATGATACATCTCTGAGTCTACACTGAAGTGATAAACCTAAAATCTGTGCTAAAATGATACTTTGAAGAATCTACACTAAACTTATACATCTCTGAATTTACACTAAAATGATACATCTTATAACCTACACTAGAATGATTCACCTAAGAATCTAAACTAAAATGATACACTTAAAATCTACACTGAGATAATGATATGTTGAAGAATCTACACCACGATGATACATCTAAGGATCTACACTAGAATGATAAATCTAAGAATCTGTATGAAAATGAGACATTGAAGAATCAATTATAACATTATACATCTATAAATCTACACTAAAATGATATATCTCAAAATCTACACTAAAATGATATAGTAACACATAAATCGAAGAATCTGCACTAAAATGATACACCTAAAATCTACTATACACTGATACATTGAAGAATCTACACTAAATACATTTTTTTTTAAATCTACATTAAAATGATACTTCTAAAATACAAAACACAATGCAGGCGACTGGTATGTGTTTAAAATAGTTTCATCTGTGTAGTTATTCATTCCTTGTCTTTAAGTACTCGCTGTCACAGTCAGGGGCTGGTGTCGTGAATTGGCTGAAATAGTTCAGCTTGAAGGATTTATCTTATTCAATGCTTTAGTCCAGTGGTTCTCAACCATGGGAAATTCCCCCACCCCCTCACCCCAGGGGGAATTTTAGGGTTTCCGGGAGGGGTCGGATGGAATTAATACCACAGACTGACAGACACAAACTGGCTTCAGACCACACAAAACGCGATCGTCACCATTTCTGGAATTATGTGTCAGCGTTGCGTACAGTTGTGTCTCCGATCTGAGGAAATTAAGTGTACTCGTGATGTTAAATTTCCCGATTATTTCAAGATCGCGTTAATACAAGAACCGATTACTTGATATTGTTTTTCCCTTCATACTTTATAGTTCTGTACTTCTGGCCCTTCTGAAATTCGTTTTATAACATAAGTAGACCCGCAAATCACGTTTTATGTAAACCTCTAGACTTGTTCTAGTATGTGTTATTAAATTTACGAGCTTCCATTTTTATGTATCATCATCATCCATCATCATCATCATCATCATCATCATCATCATCATCTTACACTTCTGCCGTCAAGTGTCGTAGGGAGGATTAATTTGCGCTCCAGCGCCCTGTGGGCGGCACTGGATAGTGTCATTCCTTGTGATTGTACGATGTCTTTGATGTCGTCAATCCATTTTCTTCTTGGACGTCCTCTAGGTCTCGTCGCAGATGATCTTTGATGTAAGGGCAATGTTGGTAGTTGTTGGTGTTGCATTCTAACGACATGGCCAAACAACTTGATCTTCTGTCTTTCAATAAACGTGGCACAAAGTGTTGATCCCACTGTCTGTCTGATAACAGCATTTCTTACTCGGTTTTGGATTGTTAAGCTGGCAGCTCTCCTCGGCATCTCATCTCGCAGGTGTCGATTTTGCGAAAGTGTGATTTGGATAAAGTCCAAGTTTGAGATTGGTAGGGTTGGTGTGAATATGTTATTTTATTATCTGTCGTTTTGCGGACATGGGTATATTTGGATGTTTCAATAAGGGTGATAGTTGATATGTAAGTGCACTAGCTTTTTGACATCTGATTTCGATTACTCTGTCCAATTTGCCTTTTTCTGTGAACATACTTCCAAGATATGTGAATTCTTTAATTTGTTTCAGAGGTGTGTTATTTATCTGTATACTTAGTGGGCCCGGCTTTCTGCTAACTCGCATTACTTCGGTTTTGGCTGTGTTTATACTCATATTGTATCTGCTGCAGGTTGAACTCAGATTATTAATATGATGTTGTAGTCTGCCCTCATCACTGTAAAACAGGCACTGGTCGTCTGCAAAGAGAAGTGCATTTATTTCCTGTGGATCAGTTGTTTCATTAGGAATAAAGAGTTCTAAACTTTCTGAATCTGTTCTGTCAAGACTTGCTTCTTTGGATATTCTGTCCATGTAGATATTAAATAGCAGACAAGAGAGCACACATCCCTGTCTCACTCCTGTATTGACTGTGAACATATCTATTAATACTAATATACCTTCTTGTGTTCTTACTGCACTTCGGCTGAGTGGTACATGGCTATGATGTTTTCTAGCAATTGCCCTTGTATCCCATAGTCATCAAGAATGGTCCATTAATTTGTATCTGTCTACTCTATCGAAAGCCTTTTCCTGATCTACAAACACAATATTCTGCTGATCACTATATTCTATAGTTTTTTCACATATATGTTCAAGTGTAAATAGTGCATCAGTGCTACTTTTATCTTTCCGAAAACCGAATTTTACTTTGCTTAACTGTTGTTAAACTATGGGTCTAGCCCTTTGTTCCAACAGTTTTGCGTACATTTCCCCTATATGATTCAGGAGTGATATACCTCTATATATTTTGCACTCTCTCATGTTGCCTTTCTTTTTCCATATTGGTACTATTATTGCCTGTTGCCAATCATCTGAGACTTTTCTTTCTTCCCATGCTATATTAAAAAGTCTTGTTGGCCATTTAACTCCTGTTTCTCCACAGGCCTGAATAGCTTCTGTGGTTATTCCATCTGGACCCGGTGATTTGTTTTTAGGACTTTTCTGCATAACTGCTTTGACTTATGCAGGTATGAAATTTGGTTCTTGTTGTCCATGATTTTTAGGCGCAAAAGTGAGGTTTTCTATGTTATGTGTGTGGTTAAGTAGTTCTTGAAAGTATTCTGCCCACCTTGCTAGTCTTTGTGGTGGATTAAATATTGGTACATCTCTTTTGCTGTTTATGATGGTGGTTGGGTTGTAGCATGCATTTGTGTTTCTCATTGTATTGACACTTTTATAAAATTCTCTTGCGTAGTCTTTGCTAAGGATCGCCCTCTGTTCACTGTATATTCTCCTGGATTCATCTTTAGATGTTCTAATTGTTCGTTTGGCATTTTGTCGTGCTATTCTATAAATAACATAGTCTTGTTCAGATTTGGTTGTGATCCATTTTTTGAACACTACCTTCCTTTTGAATATGCTATCTTTAACTTCGTTGTTCCACCAAGCTGTTCTTAATCTTTTGTCCTGCCCTACTCTTTTTGTTCCACATTTATTTTCCAGTGTGTCGAGCATGGCAGCCTTGAAAATTGCCCATTCCTTATCTACGCATGGGTAGTTATCAGGGATGTTCATATGTAGTTTTTTTTTTTATTTATTTCTTGATTGAATTCGTCTTTAACCCTATTTTCCTGAAGCCTCCTATAAATGATGACATGTGTTGTTACCTCTCCCCCACCCCCCCCCCCCCCCCTCTATTTTCCTGTATGTTGGAATCTTTATATTTATGACTGGTTTTGTCATCAGTATCAACAGTCTGTATTTGGGAGTGCTCTTGAATCTAATAGTAGTTTTCTATCTGATTTCCTAAGTAGAATAAAGTCAGTTTGAGATACTTGATCTATGTCATTCCATTTATACCAGGTTTTGGTGTGGCTACGACGATGTTGAAAAAAAAAAACTATTTGCTATTATTAGTCCGTGTTCGGAGCATATGTTGAGTAGATGTTGACCATTGCTGTTACAATCAGTCTCTGTGTCGCTGAATGGCCCCATGCAATCATCCCACGGTGTTCTACGTGTGCCTATTCTTTCGTTAAAATCACCCATCACAATCTATCTCCCTGACATTATTTAACGTGTCTGCAAGTTTATCAAAATACTCGTCTTTGTCTGTTGCAGTATGCTGTGTAATTTTCGACTATTAAGGTCGGAGGGAATAGAGGGAACATCCCAAACTAAAATGATAAAGATAAGATGCTGTAATGTGATATTTCAATAGGGGGAAATAGCTGGTGGTGGGGGGGGGGGGGGGTGAAATGACATTCTGGACATATGGTGAAAGGGTCATGGGCCAAAAAAATGTGTGATTTCTATATGTGCCTGCTCTGTGGCGAAGGGATTAAGAATGCAATTCGTAATCCCACTTACGGCGTTCCTAACAGCTGCGAGCGATTTGGAAGCAGACCGAATTGCGTTGGTTTCTGTACAATGGTATGGTATGAGTCTTTCAGACAGCTAATGGCAAACCACTGATCTTAAACTTGACATGAAATGACAAACAGCCAAATATTGCTGGTGTTGACTGCGACGTCCTGTAAAGGATATGCAACTAACTTTAACCTAGCGAGATGCAGCGAAATATACCAGGCAATAAATCTTGCAATCCATTGTTTGTGGCTTCGTTATTCGAATAGAATGTCCACGGAAAAAAAACTACGTGCCAACGGAAGCACGATCAAGAATAAAGAAGTCGAAAATAGTCACACACTGTGAATATCTTGGCTCCATAATCCACCATAATGGCCAATGCTCAGACTTAGGCTGGTCACAGCAATGCAGAGCTTCAACAATAACAAAAGCCTCTGTCAACATCACCAGCATGCCAGTTAAAATCAAACTGTTGAGAACATACACCTGCCATGCAGCAAATCATGTGCTGATATTGGTATAGAATATAGATGAGTCATACCTCGTGAACTATTTTGCAATCGATAAAGAAGAAAATTGGGGATTTTCAATTTAAAGTTACAGAAAGGTTTTTACAATATCGTGGACTAAGAAGAAGAACAAATACTGACATTCTAGAAGATTTCAACATCGGAGATGAGTCATACCTCGTGAACTATTTTGCAATCGATAAAGAAGAAAATTGGGGATTTTCAATTTAAAGTTACAGAAAGGTTTTTACAATATCGTGGACTAAGAAGAAGAACAAATACTGACATTCTAGAAGATTTCAACATCGGGGGGGGGGGGGGGGGGGGGGGCTGGATCATGAACAATATCATATATAGGAAACACCCGGGAAGGTTAACCCTGTCAACAAATGCCCGCAGAAGTCGGATGTGTCGGCCTAACGGCGCAAGAAAGCAGCTCTGCTGTAAACAGGCACAACGTAATCACGTCCCAAAAAAACTCTCCGAATAACGCAGAAGAATTAGAAGATATATAGAAAAATGAAATACTTTGGCCATATTAAGCGCCACGGTGGCCAGGGAAGAGATGTAATGGCATGCATGATTCTGGATGAAGAGGCAAGGGTTGAAGAGCACGAAGGTTGACTCAGGATATTACAAACTCCTTGGGAATGAGAGTATATGAAGCAGGAGAGATGGCAGGGGTTGAAGAGCACGAAGGTTTATTCAGGATATTACACACTCCTTGGGAATGAGAGTATATGAAGCAGGAGAGATGGCAAGGGTTGAAGAGCACGAAGGTTGATTCAGGATATTACAAACTCCTTGGGAATGAGAGTATATGAGGCAGGAGAGATGGCAAGGGTTGATGAGCACGAAGGTGATTCAGGATATTACAAACTCCTTGGGAATGAGAGTATATATTATACCAACATGTGTGTACTAAGTAACTCAATGAGCATGATTCAGAAAGTCGAAGCTGGATCTGTATGTAGACAGTGGACTGAGTCGCTGCGGAAGTCTGTTGTCCTTAAAGTCACCTTCATCTTCGTACCGGGACAAGAGGGAGTCGAGGGAAATGAACGAGTTGATAAACTGTAGATAGCCAGCCCATGAATCGTGCCGATGTTATTAATGTCCTCAAAGATATGGCGAGAACAGAGGACTTTAACGTCAGTGAATCCACATCGCTGTCCAGGATGAAAGACTTGGGAGTAAGAATCGGCACGGTAAGACGCGAGAGGTACATCGGGAAAACAAGGCGCCTCGTCAACCAACACAGAACTGGCACTATTAGCCACCGGACGCTAATGCATATGCTGGGGGTGGGGGAGAATCTGAGCACCTATGGACCTGTCCGGAGTGCAATGAAGATACCCCAACTGATAACTGATAACTGAGAGTATATGAGACTGGAAAGATGGCAAGGGTCGAAGAGCACGAAGGTTGGCTCAGGATATTACAAACTTCTTGGGAATTAGAGTATACGAGGCAGGAGAGATGGCAAGAGATCGAGAAACTTTACGACCAATTACCTTGATGAGAGCGACGTTCTGCAAAAGACCTGTTACATGATGATAGGGGGGATGATATGGTATTGACCACATCACCTATCGTGTGCCTATTGGTCTATGTATCCATCCATCGTGTGCCATGCCGATAAGCGTGGGCGGTCATGTTTTGTCATCTCACTCGATCACTGGAGTCATGGATCAGCTCCGTGTTTCTGTCTCGACCATGCCAAGTGGCCAAGCCATCCAGGTATATACTTCTCGGTCTTCCCCTTGGTCTGTTCCCTTCGATCTTGCCAGTTGTCACCAAGTTCTCCAAGTCATTTCTTCTCATAACATGCCCAAAAATGTTGACTGTCTACGTCTAATGACTCTAATCAGTTTACGATCTTCATTTGCACATGACTACCCCTACCGGGCGAGGCTGCTCCTATGGAACACCCATTTACGCCGTTCACCGTTTCTCTGAATGTCGATGATATCGTGAAACATAATGTTCTTGACATCTGTAAAGAAGGTAGTTTGCCATTGCTTTCCTTCTTAGCAGTGACCATACTGGTCAATGACCGTAGCCATTGTCTCCTCAAAAAAGAGATCCTTTGCATACCGCCGTGAAGCTGGAGACCTTAAACCACAACTATCTGTTGGCTGCTCTTCAACCTCATCCACCACCTGCACCCATGGATTCAGGTAACCCTGATCGGTGGAGGGGGGGGGGGCTAAACGGGTACGCCGCCTTGCCCAAGGGTAGGGTGTCCCATAGGCTAGCGGGGGAAAGGAGGCACCTTACCTCTCCTTTGATAGGGGATACCTCTATGCATGTATGCGGCATATTCTTTATGGAAGTGAAACCTGGTAAACTTACTCACACCAAGATGAACGTTTAAAGAGCATCGCATATGCGATATCTGGGAAGAATAGTTGGTATTAAGTGGCAAGATAAGATCACTAATACCGATCGTCCCATGCTCAGTCTTCGTAGACATATTTATAGAATGCATTAGGAGGATGGACGATGGTAGAATACCAATGGACATCCTTTGTTTTTTGTGTGTATGTGAATTACAGATGGGTTAAACACATTGGGGTTGGTCTCTACCACGGTGCAAAGATGTGTATAAGCGAGACATGACTTATTATACCCTGGGAGAAAAGTCGCCCTTGATCGCGTTGAATGAAGGGAAAAGATCATGATTGTTATAGAGACAACGTAGAAAGTTGTTGCAGATAGGTCACACTCCGAGCGTGCGAAACGTCAGATGGTGCGTGATGGTGAAAATGACCGTGTGTTCACAAGTATCCATTGTGGACGAACATTTACCAGGAGAATTGGTCTAAACAGTCACATTCTCTACCGCTATTGGTTGTAGTTATGATGCCGTTCAGAAAGGCCTTCTGTTTGAAGCACAATGTAATCAACTATAGTCCGTCGATGCGGTAAGGTGCCAGGCTAGACTTTATACGACAAGCACCTATATACCAAACACGCCTCAAGTGTGTAAACGGACCCTACACTTAACCTATACACTGCCGCATGTTTCACCTGAGTTGATCCCGTGCTGTACACAGAACCGACCAAGCGTGTTCGGTACACAATACAATAGCGCTGATGTTAGCTCGGCGGTATTAATCCATTTGGTTCGGAGAGACGCTATGGTTTGGTTTAACTCTTTTTGCCACTGTATATATATATATATATTTTTTTGCATATCCTTTACAGGACATTGCTGTCAACACCAGCATCTTTCAGCTGTATGTTGATTTCTTGGCAAGATTACGCTCAGTAGTTTGCCATTGCTTTCTGAGCGGCCGGCTCACATACCCCGTAAGTTACCGATGCGATTCGAACCACTGTTGATTCTTACCGTCATCACGTTACCGACGAGAGTATACGAGATTACGGAGAAAAGTCATAACCTCTAAGCCACGAAGCCGGCCACTGTATATTATCCTGCAGACATGATAAATATATAATTGCAACATACAGTGAAAACAATGGACTGAATAACATACACAACAACAACAACAACAACAACACCTGAAGTAATAGTTATTACAAAGCGATATGTTATAACCAATTGCAACATCAATATGTATGGAACCAATCTAATACAAGTCAATGCATTTAAGTATTGGATATTTTACTAGCGGCAGATGGAAAATGTATTAAGGAATTTCAATGTAACCAAGGCAGCATGTCACAAGATGAAAAATATTCTCTGCAATATATCTTTGTTAACTGAGATAAGGAAAGGAGTTCTTAATATAATATGTGTCTTAGACGTAGACAGTTCACAATTTTTTGGACATATTATGAGAAGAAATGAATTGGAGAACTTGGTGACAACTGGCAAGATCGAGGGGAAGAGAACAAGGGGAAGACCGAGAAGTAAATACCTGGATGGCTTGGTCACATGGTCGAGACATGAACACTAAGCTGATCCACGACTCTGGTGATCGAGTGAAATGGCGAGTTATGACCGCCCAGGCTTACGGGCATGGCACATGATGGATGGGTGGTCTTAGGGGAATTTAAAAGAATGAAGCCACGGGCTAGCCGTCGCAATAGTGACTTTAAATAGAATTAAGAACCTATTACCCAAACTAAGATGGACACATGAAAATGCAGACATCTCGGGCATGAGGGTGTATGAGGTGGGAGAGATGGCCAGAGTTAGATACAGGACATTGCAGACATCTTGGACATGAGGGTGTATGAGGTGGGAGAGATGACCAGAGATAAATACAGGACATTGCAGACATCTTGGGCATGAGGGTGTATGAGGTGGGAGAGATGACCAGAGATAGATACAGGACATTGCAGACATCTTGGACATGAGGGTGTATGAGGTGGGAGAGATGACCAGAGATAGATACAGGACATTGCAGACATCTTGGGCATGAGGGTGTATGAGGTGGGAGAGATGACCAGAGATAAATACAGGACATTGCAGACATCTTGGGCATGAGGGTGTATGAGGTGGGGAGAGATGACCAGAGATAAATACAGGACATTGCAGACATCTTGGGCATGAGGGTGTATGAGGTGGGAGAGATGACCAGAGATAAATACAGGACATTGCAGACATCTTGGGCATGAGGGTGTATGAGGTGGGAGAGATGACCAGAGATAAATACAGGACATTGCAGACATCTTGGGCATGAGGGTGTATGAGGTGGGAGAGATGACCAGAGATAGATACAGGACATTGCAGACATCTTGAGCATGAGGGTGTATGAGGTAGGAGAGATGACCAGAGATAGATACAGGACATTGCAGACATCTTGGACATGAGGGTGTATGAGGTGGGAGAGATGACCAGAGATAAATACAGGACATTGCAGACATCTTGGGCATGAGGGTGTATGAGGTGGGAGAGATGGCAAGAGTTAGATACAGGACATTGCAGACATCTTGGGCATGGGGTATGTGGGGTGGGAGAGATGGCAAGAGTTAGATACAGGACATTGCAGACATCTTGGGCATGAGGATGTACGAGGTGCGAGAGATGTCCAGAGATCGCAATTCGTTTTTTTTAAAGGGGCGGGGTGAGGGGGGGGGGGTCGTGATGTTAGCGAAGTATGCAAAGGATCAACTATGCTGCTGCTGCTGCTGATGCTGATGATGATGATGATGGTGGTGGTGGTGGTGGTGGTGGTGGTGGTGGTAGTGGTGATGGTGGTGGTGGTGGTGGTGTGTCTAAATAAAACTTTACCTAGCACCACGGCTCCTTTGATGAAACAGAAAAGTTTGCTGCATGTCATTTACAGGAAGTCGCAGTCAACCCAGCATATTTTGGCTGGTTGTGATTTACGTGGCAAGGTAACGTTCAGTAGTTTGCCATTGCTTTCTGAACGACCGACGCTTATATCATTTTATGGAAACAAGCACAGGCGGTATGGTTTCAATTATGTTCTTATCACACTCTTTTACTGTCTGTGTTCAAGATCTCTCAAGTATAAGATATCTCTATCCTTTTCCTTAGCTGGTCACTCGTGGTTCGTTGCCATGGACAGAAAGAGCCACAGTCGGTTCTAAAACATGATAGTGCACAAGTTTAACATATAAGTTGTTGGGGAACTCTTGCGGCTATGGAAATAGTACACAATTCTAATCTCTACTTTCTTCATCTACTTTTATGATTGCCGATCTATATCTATGAATGTATTCGTCGTTGAACAAGGTGATGTTGGCGACAAGGTGTGTTAAAACACCGTAACCTAAATAAACAACTTCTTCTTCTAGTCCACGTCGTGTGGTGTTGGTGATCATGTCAATTCGCAGCCCTATGTCACGTGTGCTGCCAGTAATTTCTGATACTGATATTCCTCCATGCCATCATGTTAAACTGTCCAGCATCTTCTCTCTTGGTCTGCCTCTATTCCCCTCGAACTTTCCCGCTGTGACGACATACCTCAGCTTTCCCCTTCTCATGGCACGCCCAAAGATTGTGGACTTGTTTTCTGACGCGAGTAATCAGTTCTTTTTGTGGGTTAGTTTCTTTCACGATGTCTTCAGTGATCATTTTATCCGTCCATGGCATTCCCCTCATTCTTCTATAAGGTGTATTTTTAATGACTGTGCTGTATTTGAAAATAATGCCGGTCCAAGTTTTGTATTCACCCTCTGTAAAGTTCATGCAACATAATAGGTAAATACAATACTTGGACCGGCAATATTTTCAAACATTGCACTGTCATTAAAAATACACCCTGTATAAAACCATAGCTTCCACATAATACTTCGCTTATCTACTAATTGTCCATACATCAGAACTGGCTCAATATCGCTCTTAACTGATTCAGCGTGGAAGGATAATATATCGCCACATGTGACTTATTTGGACAGAAGGACGATATATCACCATGCTAGGGAAATCCTGTTACTTGTTTCCTTTTGCTATATCTTCCAATTGTAATGTCCAGTGAATTGAAATTAACATTATACTACTTGTTCGTTTGATTGTGTACCTACTTTTTTGTTTGGCACTGAATCAGTTAAAGTGACAATATTGTTTGTTTAGTAAAAAATTTTTTTTTTAAATTTCCGTATATAACAGTATGTATTTACAAGGTGCATTGCATGTTTTCCTTTACATTTGCGAATATAACAATTACATCCATATACACATTATAATAATATTACATTCATGGCATGGTGCAAATTACCCACACATTACTTGATAATGGTGGTGGTGATGGTGGGGGTGATAATTTGCTCTCATGCATACTAAAATCTTTCAATGGAAACTCTTTTCCACATTCGAACAATACTTGTGACTATGTCTTTTAATTATTTCACCAGAAGCATTATTTATTTAGTCACTTAAGATGATATAAAACTCTACAGCTGACGAGATGTAGCGACATATGCCTGGCAATAAATAGTGCAACATATACTGTTTGTGGATTATGTGTAGAAATTCTGATATTCTCCAAGTATTCTCATTCACACGTAGTTTTATTATTTATTTTATTTTTAATCGTTACTCCGTACAAAACGTATTTACAAGGTGCACTGCATGCGTAGAAAAATAAATGTGACAACCTGGAGCAGAAAGAGTTAAAGTACCAACAAATTGAGACCGCACACTAACCTATTTATTTCCAAAAGTACCTGATGTTGTGCTTCTGAAGGCGTGACATCTTTCTAGGGCTACCATTGGTTACACCTGCGAACTTCTCAGCCAATGAAATCTGTCAACCACGGAGGTGTAGCTTCAGCTAAGGACATTTCCAAGGCCAACCGCCAACATGGTAGGTCGATTTATATATTTGTTGTAAACTTTAACAACATTTCACTTAAAGTAAAACGATATATACATCTAATTTGTTCATTCTTTTTTCTTTTCAGACTTCATATACAGATAAAGGACCAAAGGTAAGCACAATTTTTACCCTTAATTCACTCTAGATCTGTGAAAAACATTACCTGTTTTCTTGGAGCAGAGACGACCTTGACATAGAACAAACAAACAAACTACGTATACATAAAGTTCACGTGTTCAGTGGCTGATAGAAGAAGAGAACCGACAGTTTTGCAAAGTTTGTATAACTTATTTCCCTGCTCGGAAATAATATAGTTCACGCGTTGAGTGGATGATAGAGGAAGAGACACGACAACTTTGCAAAGTGTGTATAACTTATTTCCCTGCTCGGAAATAATATAGTTCACGCGTTGAGTGGCTGATAGAGGAAGAGACACGACAGCTTTGTAAAGTTTTATTTTTTTCCCCCGCGTTTCCATCCTGTTTCAGGATATTGCGGTCAACACCAGCATCTTTCAGCTGTATGTTGATTCCTAGGCTAGATTACGCTCATCAGCACGCCACGACTTTCTGAGCGACCAGCTCCATACTCTCATAAGTCGCTGGCGCGACTCGAACCACTTCTAATTCTCGTGCGCTCACGTCAACCACGAGAGTATCGGGGTTAACGGAGAAAGCTGCTAACACCTCGGCCAGGGAGCCGGCTTGAAATAAGTTATACAAACTTATACATTTGTAAAGTTTGTATAACTTATTTCCCTGCTGGGGAGGGAATATTCCGTTTTAATTTTAATGTGTCTATCGTGGGCTGAAGGGGTTACGAACGCTGTTCGTAATCCAGCATACTGTGTTCAAAACACAACTGCGGGTGATTTGGAAGCAGACCGCCTTGCGTTAGTTTTCATAAAATGATATAAGTGCCGGTCGTTCAGAAAGCAATGACAAATGTAAATTTGGCAAGAAATCACAAACAGTCAATAAATGCTGGTATTGAATGCTTCGTCCTGCAAAAGTTATGCAACAAACTTTCTATGGTGGGCTGTATGCTGTTAGGTGATTTGTACAGGATAGATTCAGATTCAGCGGTAGTTTCCCCTAGACTTGTCTTTATGTACTTGTTAAATCTACTAGCCTTAGTCTAGAACAGTGGTTCTCAACCTTTTTTGGCCCATGCCCCCCTTCACCATATGTTGAGAATGTCATTCCTCCCCTTTCGTATTTCTTCCCTATAAATTCCCCCCTCCTCCCACACTGCCCCCGCATAGTATACGTAAAAATGGAAGCTAACTTTAATAACACATACTAGAACAATTTAGACGTCTACATAAAACGTGGTTTGTGGGTCTGCTTACGTTATAAGACGAATATCAGAAGGGCGAGGAGTACAGAACTGTAAAGTATGGAGGGAAAAACAGTATCAAGCAATCGGTTCTTGTATTAACGCGATCTTGAAATAATCTTTATTCCCCCGTTGGAAACCCTAAAATTCCCCCCTAGGGGGGAATTCCCCACCAGGTTGAGAACCACTGGTCTAGAACATTATAAACTGGCGCCTTGCCGTCTTGAAAGACGACAGTTTCTTTTACATTGTGCTTTTAAAAAAAGACATACCCTCTCCATAGTACAAAGCCTGGGCCGAACTGTAGAGACTGTGTGTTGCCAATGCAGCATGACCCCTCTCTCGGCTTGCTTAGTTCACTGCAGAGGAAAGGTAACACCAATACCTCCGGAGCTAGCCAAGCTACAGAACAACAATGTGATGTTTTAACTGTCCATCTGTCCGACAACTAGTCTATTCTTGACTAATTGCCGACCAAGGTTTAGAGCCTGGTCTACACTGCCATAACATTAATTGTTTAGGCTGCATCTCCTCTCACTAGGATAAGGTTTGTACCCTTCCGTTTGCACCCGACCGTCCGAAGCCGTTGACACAATGTGGGGAGCAAGACACATGATGATGATGAGCCTTTGCCTTTAAAAAACACGCCACTGCAAAGCGGTAAAGGGGAGTTGGGGGAGGGGGGGGGGTTACGTAGGATTAAAGAGCACCTCTTCCCTGATGATGATTAAATACCTTGGGGGGGGGGGGGGTCGGCGCCTTCTCCGTGTTCATCAGCTTCGTTCGTAAAATTGTGGGGGGGGGGGGGTGAACTAGCATTGTGTGTGTTTACTCGGAGCTGCCATGTTTGCCCCTATGGGTGGACATATTTAACGGCATTGTCGGCCTTCCCAGTGTACTGTCCGTGTCCTACCCCAGCTTTATCCGAAGCCGCACATAATACTGGACAGATGGAGGGGAAGAGAGGCAGAGACAGACCAAGAGAAATGATGTTGGATGGACTGAGACGGTGGCGTGTGTGTGTGTGTGTGGTGTGTGTGTGTGTGTGTGTGTGTGTGTGTGTGTGGGAGGGGATATCAGCAGCAGAGTTGATCCAGAACACCAAAAACCGAGATCTGTGGAGAGCCATGAACGCCTACGTTAGCCGGCATGGCACTTGATGATGATGATGATGATGATGATGATGATGATGATGATGATGATGATGATGATGATGATGATGATGATGATGATGACACACAGTACTGCCTGGAGGTCATGGGTTTGATTTTCTCTGGGGCACGGCTTTGTATTTGTTTTAATGTACCTGAGCTCACAGCCCAAAATAGGTACCTGGAAATCTAATGGAAAGTGGAGACAGCCGGTGTGACACTGACTTCATAACCTATGGTGGGGGGGGGGGGGGGCGCTGAGTGGTCTCGAAGTATGGTGTCCGCCTCGAGTGCTGGAGGTCCCGCGTTCAAGCCCCAGTGAGGGCCGGGACTTTTTCACGTGGACTTCTAGTGACAAAATTTCCCCTGGTCTCTGGGTAGTGAGATCTAACGCTGTATATTGTATAATACGTGTGTATTGTTGCCCACGTAAAAAAATCCTTTGGCAGTTGGAAATCGAAAAAGACAAGCCTAACGGCGCTGCCCGGGCACAATTTCCAGTTAAAATTATATCCAAAGTATTTTCAGGATCCTTGTCGGTGCTACGGAGTACGTGCACTGAACTGAGATTCTCAGGACTCAGGCTTGAGTGAGGAGTAGAACGGAGCACTTATGGGTTACACCCGTGTGCCGTGATGTTGATCCATCGACTAAAGTATAAAAGATTATTCTAGTACCATACACACAACCCGTCTAAATCTGGTCAAATGATCCTTTACGTAACTCGTTGCTACAAAATGTAAATTTGAATCTCAAGATCTTGGGAGGCTTTGCTTAACGTTGACCTAGATGGTTATCAGGATATGTCATGGGAAGTAAAAGCTGCCGGTGTGGTATTGACCACATCACCTGTTGAGTGCACAAAGGGCTATAGAAATAGACCTTAACGTTACCTTGATTTTAAGGTATGGTTTGTTTAGTTGCGTCCCTTAACGTTACCTTAATTTTGAGACATGGTATGTTTAGTTGTGTCCCTTAACGTTACCTTTTTTGAGGTATGGTATGTTTAATTGTGTCCCTACAGGACCCCAACCGTCCCCTATTCGTAAAGTACAGTATGTTTACATGTGACCTTACAAGATACCACCCAAACCCTATTTGTGAAGTATAGTATTATCATAATAATTATGAATGTGCATTCCCCGTGTCTCTGGAGTCCTATTTGTGACGTGATTTCCCCCACATCCTGTTACAGTCAGTATCTCACTAGGTCACCTGCAGTATGATGCAACACTGTCTGGTGGTGGGCTTTATTACAGTCTGACAAAAATAAATACAAATGTAAAGAACCCGTTTACACGTCTGGAGGTGTACTGGGTACATGGTGTTAGCGCCATATTTTCATTGACCAATCAGCACTTGATGGGTCATGTGCTCAGTATCACGTTGGCCACCTTTACTGTGCATGTCATTTCCTGGCACCCATTTTAGGCGGGTCAGCTCATTTAAAGAGGTCAGCTTCGGTGGGGATTTGAACACATGACCACAGGCAAGAGCGCTAGTCACTGCTCTACAGCTTCTCCCACTCCAGAGTATATTATGTTAAAATATAGAGTATAGTTTACATCTTGCAAGGACACACTTAGACATGCTATAATTTATAAATAGTATAGTCCAGAGGTTCCCAAACCATGGCCCGCAGGCCACTTGTGGCCCGCCAGCTGTAAGAAAGTGGCACGCGAGGCCTCGAGCAGTCATTTTCCGCAATCACCGTTATGAAAAACAAGCAACGTTCCAGACTCACCGACAGTAACCTAGCTGCGCTTATAACTTGGGCATGACAGATTTGTGCCCAGACATTGATAAATTGGCATCTGAACTTAAGTAACTGGTTATGAATAACAGTTACAACTGTAAATTAATCACATTAATAGCGATTTCCGAAACTGATTGAAAATTTAATTTAAGAAAGGTAAGAATGATATTGCACGACTTTTATAATTTTATAACATTGTGGCCCACTTAACTACTGAAAATAGTAGATATGGCTCTCTGATTGAAAAGCTTGGGAACTACTGGTATAGTCTATTTCCAAACTGCTTTTATTGGTCATTATGTTTTCCATCTTGCAAAAGGTTACCTTTGCCATGACAATTCTTGTTCTAATCTCTTCAAGGCACCTTCCATCAGCTGTTAAGACTATTCTGAGATAATTTTACCCATTCACTTGTTTAAGAATATTCCCATTTACTTGTATATTACATTGTGGTATTTTTTCTTTCCTAGTGACAACCATAATATGTGCTTTATTACAATTTAATTCTAACCCTCGTTGTTCACAATGTGTAGCAACAGTATCTACTAACTAAATGTTACAGACCCTGCTCATTGTCTGCAATCAAGACTGTATCACCCACATATCTAATGTTATTGATGTTACATTCCCCAATGGTGATTCCTCTCATATATTCTAAATTTCTAAAGTATGCCACGATTCAACTAAAGTACATACTATGAAACCCTATATGTATATGTTATTTATTTATTATATTCTAATATAAAGTTTTCATCTATAAACCAAAACTTTGCAATTCTATAAAATACTTACTAATTTCCACCTGTTTTCATATCCATATTTATTTCAGCCAGAAGCAGGTCGCTTTGTGGCTTTTGATCATGTGACATTTTGGGTCGGAAATGCCAAGCAGGTAATTGTGTGCTTTCTTTTAATTATCAAAATATTGGAGCACAAAAAGCTGTGTCGAATCTGACATATCGCGACAGAAGCAGCGACACAAGTTATTAATACTACTGGTATATCTGGTGCTTATGGCTTTGAGGGTTAGTGAAGGCAGTTACACACAATTCTTGCCATACTGAATGGAGGATTCGAAGGTATGAAATTAGCACATGCGATTTGGGAGCAGATTATTAATACTACTGGTATATCTGGTGCTTATGGCTTTGAGGGTTAGTGAAGGCAGTTGCACATAATTCTTGCCATACTGAATGGAGGATTCGAAGGTATGAAATTAGCACATGCGATTTGGGAGCAGATCGATTTGCATTGATTTCGACAGTCTGAGAGTTGGCTTTTCAGAAAGCAATGACAAACTGCTGAACGTAAAATTGCTTAGTAAGCAAATCACAACCTGCCAATAAATGCTGGGGTGGATTGCAATGTCTTGTACAAGGACATGCAACAAACGTATATCTGGTATCTATGTGAAGGGTGAGCCTGCATTATGAGCCACAGTACTGCAATTGTTAGCACGCTTGCCGATCCAGCGGTCTTGTATTTGAATCCCCGAGGCCAGATTTTTTGGGTCTCCCCCCACCTCCCGCCAACCCTTCCAATGACCTTCATTGGGTACCATCAAATATCCAAGGATACTGACCACATCACCCATGGAGCATCCACTACTTGAAAAGAGGTCCCTTCACTTGACTATTATATTGTTCTGCACTATGTTTTGCACCACACTATGTTATACTATACTTCACTAGTTTATACCATATTTTACTATACTATGCTATGCTATACTGCACTACACAACACCATTCTAATAAGTCTGTGACTGGTGATCTTCAACATGGATAAGAATGGATGCATACACATGTGGATTAGCAAAAAACACTCTCGGGTGTCATCACATTAGGGCAGTGGTTCTCAACCTTTTTTGGCCCGTGCCCCCCTTCACCATATTTTCAGAACGTCATTCCCCCCTTCCTATGAAAAATTTGCCCCCCCCCCCCTTTCACTGTATTTTCATAACATCATTCCTCCCCCCTCCTTTCATATTTCCTATCTAAAAATCCCCCCACCCCTACACAGTATACGTAAAAATGTAAGGTAAATTTAATAGCATATACCAAAACAAGTCTAGACATCCACATAAAACATGATTTGTAGGTCTACTTAATTTATAAAATGAATTTTAGAAGGATGAGATGTACTTAACTGAAAAGTATGAAGGGAAAAACAATATCAAGTAATCGGTTCTTGTATTAACGCGATCTTAAAATGGTCTTCATTCCCCCCCCCCCCCCCCGGAAACCCTAAAATTCCCACCTGGGGGGGGGGGGGGGGGAATTCCCCACCGGTTGAGAACCACTGTATTAGGGAGATACTGCCGACGTCAGTTGCCTGCATCGGTCAACTCTGAGATAAGGGAATAGGATGAACAACATTTACGTCCAGAAGAAATCATCATCTAAACAGATGGGTCCATGAAGCGCGGCTCAATGCCATTATAGGCTTACACAGCACAACAGGTGGTTGGAACAGTCAAAGAAGATAGCAGCATATTCAAGATAACTACATCAAGCTTTACTCTGGACATCACTGCTGCCTCCAGAGCACTCGCCTGGGTAGCAGAACAGGAAGTTACCGTGATAATCATATCAGACACCATGATCATCATGCAGAAAATTGCAACAAACAGCCTCCACTCCAGATGGATAGACAGCATTTAGAAGTCGCACCTCACATAACTCACCTGTATGTGCACACTCAGACTTGCCAGAGTAATAGACCATGAACATGCAGACAAGCTGGCAAATAATGCACCAAAGCAGATGGAAAAAAAAACACTGTATAGGGCTGATATAATCAATGCAATACCAACTCATTTGGAGAATACTAATGAGACACTGACTTCAAGCCTAACTGCATCAACAGGACTACAGCCTGGTCAAACACGTCAATGCCGCCTTCGTGGGAAAGAAGCTGCTGGATCAGCAAAGCAATGCTCAAATATCTTTCTTCTTTTCCCCCTGCAATATCACCTTTATTACCTTTTTCAATGTTTCGTATTTTTAATGATTTCCCAGGCAGCTTCCTACTATTGCACCAGGCTGGGGTTTGAACCTTTCATGTACAAAGGTCTAGAGACAGGGAGCAGACAGGTGGCTGCTCATGTTGTGAAGCAAAATAAGGTGAGAAATCACATGACTTAGCTTAATCTCTATGAAGTGTCACATGACTATGTATAGTATTCCAGGCAAACTCACAGAAGCTCCATATCCTGCAGCAGATGTCATAAGGCGTATTTTTATAGGGTGCCACATGAATGTTTTTATTGTATATCACATGACTGTGTTTACTGTATATCACATGACTGTGTTTACTGTATATCACATGACTGTGTTTACTGTATATCACATGACTGTGTTTACTATATATCACATGACTGTGTTTACTGTATATCACATGACTGTGTTTACTATATATCACATGACTGTGTTTACTGTATATCACATGACTGTGTTTACTATATATCACATGACTGTGTTTACTATATATCACATGACTGTGTTTACAATGTATCACATGACTGTCTTTACAATGTATCACATGACTGTATTTACTATATATCACATGACTGTGTTTACTATATATCACATGACTGTGTTTGCAATGTATCACATGACTGTGTTTACTATATATCACATGACTGTCTTTACAATGTATCACATGACTGTCTTTACAATGTATCACATGACTGTATTTGCAATGTATCACATGACTGTCTTTACAATGTATCACATGACTGTGCTTATAATGTGTCACACAGCTGTGTTTACAGT
This sequence comes from Cepaea nemoralis, assembly GCA_014155875.1. NCBI lineage: Eukaryota > Metazoa > Mollusca > Gastropoda > Stylommatophora > Helicidae > Cepaea > Cepaea nemoralis. Next base: position 107,659 of record JACEFZ010027307.1, on the reverse strand, counting down.
GTATCACATAACTGTGTTTATAATGTATCACATGACTGTCTTTACTATATATTGCATGAATTTTACTGTGTATCACATGACTGCTGTACTTATGCATCAATGGCATTAGCAGAAAAAAAAATCAGAATATAATTTTTCAGTTTTTAACTGGCCATGCTAGAATCACGTGTCATATAAATCCAAATAGTCCCCAACATGCATCCCTGTGCATGCATTGTTCTCACTCTGATGAAAATGAAACCATTGATCACCTTCTCATGAAATGTCCTGCAATTTCAAACGTCAGGGAAGAGCTTATGATGTCATCTCCAACATTTACAAACTCTGTGGGTCAATGGAACAGCTGCAGACCTCCTGTACCTGCTTAAGTAAGGCATTGAGCTGCCAGGAGTAAACAGCTCAGTAGCTTTGGAAACAGCAACAACAACTGTGTATCACATGACCATGTTTAATGTGTATCACATGGTGTTTTACTGTGCATCAGTGATTGTTTACTGTGTATCACATGGCATGAATTGTTTCAAATATAGATTCTTCTTCTTCTTCTTCTTTATCTGTCTTCTGTCTCTAATGGAGACTCCAGTTTTAACACGTAACTACAGGACCGGCGAAACATGTTCTAGCCACTTTGCTGCCATATCCTGCATTTTAGGGTAAACATTTAAAAAATAAATTCATCTAGAAGCGGTTTCAGGCTGTGGGTCATTGCCGTATATTTTATAGGCCTGAGGAAGGGGAGGAATAAGTGCCAGTATTTTCCTCACACTGACAGACAATGAGACCAAGCATCAAACCTGTGTCTAACCATGCTTAAGACATTATCAGGGCAGTTCACTATCCACTGTATATATCCACAATAGTGCTGTACTTTAAGGTGGGGAGCTAATATTTTCTCTGACTGAGTAGTAATAGTGCTGAGCAAATTCTTGTCATATTTTTTTTTCTCAGTATTGGTTAGCGATTAAATTCATTGCACATGGATATACCATTTCTGACAATTGAGGCATATATTTACTCATGTTTGAGTCATATAATTTTCAGAATTCACATCTGTGTTTTGTCTTTTTCATTTTGCGACAGATTATTTATGTCTTCCAATCCATCCTGGAGCCTGACAGGCCTGTAGGTGTGTATATGTATGTGTGTGTGTGTGTGAACGGACATCTCATGTTAGTGTTGGTTACTTAATGGATATCTCATGCACAGGTTGGTTATATACATGGATATCACATACACTTGTTGGTTACTTACATGGATATCTCATACACTTGTTGGTTTCTTACATGGATATCTCATACACTTGTTGGTTTCTTACATGGATATCTCATACACTTATTGGTTATTTACATGGATATCTCATACATATGTTAGATACATATATGGATATATCATACATATGTTGGTTACATAATGGATACCTCATACATTTGTTGGTTACATATATGGATATCTCATACACTTGTTGAGTACATGCGTGGATATCTCATACACTTGTCGAGTATGTACATGGGTATCTTGGATATCTCATACACTTGTTGAGTATGTACATGGGTATCTTGGATATCTCATACACTTGTTGAGTGCATACAGTTGCTTCCATTGCCATCAATCATTCCCTGAGAAATCTTCTGGTACTCCTTGTACAAGGCTGAGTTGAACAGCCTGCCATCAAGGAGAACCCCTCAGATAAGAGATTGAAGTAGGACCACATGCTGGTCAGCTAATTCTCTGACCATTATGCTACCATAGTTGCACTGAAAATATACAGAGTGTATTTTTAATGACTGCAGTGTTGGAAAATATTGCCGGTCCAAGGTCCAAGTTTTTATTCACCCTCTGTAAAATTCATGCAACATAATATTTACAGAGGGTGAATACAAAACTTGGACCGGCAATATTTTCAAACACTGCACAGTCATTAAAAATAGACCCTATTGTAAAGTATCCTTTTCACGCCATGATGCATATTGGGTTTATGGTGCTAGTGGCATATTTTTAGTCTAATTGGTACTTAATGGGTGACATGGTTAGTATCACACTAGACTACCTTCACATCGCAGGAAGTTTCCTGGCAGCCCCTTTTGGCTGAGTTGGTCTGCCAGCTAAGATCATGAAAACAGCCTCGCCTTAACAGATTCAGTGCCAAAGAAACAGTAGGTTTGGACCCCAAAAAAATGGATGGCAGAAAATGGGATAAGTGGTGTAGTCACAGTTATGATTGAACAGCTGTTAATATGGCAGTCGACATGTTGTATTTTAAGGCAAAAACAATATTTCAGCAAAATAAGTGAATAGAATAAACTATGGGAAGTTGCTTAAGATGATTATTCATTCCATGGCACTTAATCAGTAAATGGGGATACAAATACATGAGCAATGGGCAGGTAGGCAAAAATGTTAGCCAGTGTAGAACTGTAGCTCCCAGTTGTGTTTGTGGAGATTAACATTGACAGAGGCAGGCAAACTAACAAAGAAAGGATCCAGAAAGGAACAACTGAATGCAGCGACAAGTCTCCAAGCAGCTGCACAACTAATCATCATCATGTTTCCATGCCAATAAGTGTGGGCGGTCATGTTTCGCCATCTTACACAATCACCAGAGTCGTGGATCAGCTCTGTGTTCTTGTCTCGACCATACAATGTTGCCTTCCTCTTGTTCTCTTCCTCTCAATCTTGCCAGTTGTCACCAAGTTCTCTAGTTTATTTCTTCTCATAATATGTCTAAAACATTGTGACTGTCTAATTTCTCTAATCAGTTTACGGTTTTAATTAATTTCTTATAGGTCTTGTCATTGGTATTTCTGTCTGTCCATGGTGGTATTTACATTTTTCTCAGAAACCACATCTCCAAAGCCATTAGATGTTTTTCACCTTGTCTGTTCGTTGTCAACGCTTCACATCCATTCGTAAGTACAGGTTCTATGTAGAACTTCAACACTCTTTTTCTCAGTTGCAATGAACATTTTTTATAGGTTACATCTAATAATAATAGTAAATAAAGGAACTTAGTTGAACATAGCCACCAGAGACACAGCGTTTATCAAGTACTTTCTTCTTTTTTCTAATTTTTTATAAATATGCTGTTCAACCCTTCCGGGTTATAATTATGATTTATATTAAATGTTACATATATTTATGTATTCATTTTTGTGTGTAAATATTATAAATATTGTTTTTCATTGTACGTTATGGTATTTGTTTGAGTAAATGATCTTTAGGCAGGCACATTTATATTTAACTGTTTTGTCTTTCAGAAATGGCCAAACACTTAACAAAACATGGAGATGGGGTCAAGGATGTTGCCTTTGAAGTTGAAGATTTGGATGCAATTGTCAAGGTAAATAGTTTATGAAAGTTTCGTGTCTTTCCATTAGATATTTAACATACAATGCGGGTTGTATAGTCCGGATTGTACTTGACATCCATCCATCCATCATGTGCCATGCCAGAAAGCGTGGATGGTCATGACTCACCATTTCACTTGATCACCAGAGTTGTGGATCAGCTCAGTGTTCCTGTGTCAACCATGCCATTTGGCCAAGCCATCCAGGTATTTGCTTCTAAGTCTTCCTCTTGGTTTGTTCCCTTCGATCTTACCAGTTGTCACCAAGTTCTCCAGTTCATTTCTTCGCATAACATGTCCAAAAAATGTTGACTGTCTACGTCTAATTTCTCTAATGAATTTATGATTTTCTGTAGTACTTGGTCATTGGTTTCTCTGTCTGTCCATGGTACAAGTAGGCCCCACTATACGTTGCCTCGGTATATGTTGTTTCGCTATAATGTCATTGTCACATAGGGGACTAACTTCACTTTATGTCGCTACTTTTCACCATTACGTCATTTTCAGGCTGTTGATATCAGTAAAGTCCATAGTTTACCTCTAATGACAGTAAGGACAATTCATGCAGGTGCTGAAAAAATCAAAGAGGGTGCTAAAAATGTAACCCCTTTGAGTGCTTCCAAGATCACTTGTACCAGAAGTATTCTTATGGAGAACATGGAAGCACAACTGGCCATCTGGATTGAAGACCAGAACCAACGGAATATGCCTGTGAGCAAGATGGTTATCCAAGAGAAAGCAAAGTCTCTCTATGAAGATCTAGCTAAGAAAGTGGGTGAGAGCAGTACTAGCAGTGCCGATGATAGTTTTAGAGCGAGTCGTGGTTGGTTTGAGCGCTCTATGAAGCGTTCAAACCTGCACAACATTCAGACAACAGGTGAAGTGGCGAGTGCTGATACTGAGGAGGGTGGTTACTGTGCAGCAGACATTGGGGACACTTTTTTTGTTCAAGCAGAGAAGGAAAAGAGGCAGTTAGTTTCATCCTCAGATGAAGAGGCTGAATGTAATGCCTCTACGTCCCAATAACTCTACCACTCGCCCTTCAATCCACCTCTATTTAGCCAATAAACATCAACAACCATCAAAATAAATATTACTGTGGTACACAGTATACTGTATTTCATTTAATTCTATGGGAAATAATGTTTTGCTATACGTCGTTTCACTTAACGTCATTTTTTCCAAGAACGTAACCCCGACGTTAACCGGGGCCTACCTGAATTCTTTGCATTCTCCCCAGAAACCACATTTCTACAGCCATCAGATGTTTTTCAGCTTGACTGCTCATTGTCCAAGTCTCACATCCATATAAAAGTACAGGCAATATGTAGCACCTCAACACTCTTTTTCTGGTTTCAATTGACATACTTGATATATGCCACAGTTAACGACAGCATGTTTCCAACATGGACAGCTAGACTAGCCATTGGATAGTTTTGTGGCTAGTTGTGGATGATGATGATTATCAGCATCACCATAATTATCATGTGCCATGCCAATAAGCATGAGTTTTCACGGTTCACCATCTGACACAGGTACCGAATCATGTCTTTATTCTTGTCCCGATTATGCCATGTGACCAAGGCATAGGTAATTATCTCTTTTCGTGTAGTGAATTTGAATAATGAAGACACAAACAATAGATTACACGATTTATTGTTATCTAGTTACTTTAGTTTATGCTGTGTGATTTTTGCAGTATGTGCATTAAATCATGCAATCTACTGTTTGTATCTTCGTTATTCAAATGATCTCTTTGTCTTCCCCTTGCTCTTTTGCCATTATCATTATCTTACTTAGCAGCAGAACAGACAAGTTAACTCTAAGTGTAAATCTCAAATAACTGCTTGTTTTACATGTTAATATTCAAGTTATTATATAACTGTATTTATAACTGTGAATTCCACCACATGTCAGCACACACGGTGGACTGTTTTTAGCCATTTTACTTGATGCGGATGGTGGTAATCTCCTGTTCTTTTTTCCCCACATTGGTGCATACTCCTTCAGCCAACTTACGCAAAATCGTTCTTTTGCTTATCCTTCAACTCATTTAATGTCCTGGGATGCAGAGGTGTTTCCAAGGCACCAGGGTCGGGATCTGTACTGGCCCAGACCTGGTGACATGTCCACGTCATGCGTCCTGGGCAACAGGTCCCTTCGGGGACCTGGCTAACATCAGTAGGATCGATGATTCCTCCGAAGCTGGAGAGTATCTGCCTGCATGGCGAGGAACCACCAGCCTGCACACCAATAATCCAGACATGGGACAACGGATACTCACGCAAACCACAGGTCCGGTATGACATCACACTGATGTTGGACAACAGGGTCTATTCATCCGACATACAGGTCTTCATGCTGGAGTTAACAGCCAGCGAACACAAGCAAGCAAGCATTTAATGTCCTCCCCACATTATCCATCCCTGTCTCTAATTCTCTTCTCACAAGTGTGTTTCTAATTCTCCCTCTATTTCATTTGCCTTGTTCTGTCCCCTATACTGTCTTCTCCATTGATACATACTATACTTCAAACCAGCAGGATGCCAATTCTAGAGATTTTCTTACATGAAAAGAGATAAATCAGTGATCCAGATTCCTTGGAGAATCACCTAGATGAAAAGAGATAAATCAGTGATCTAGATTCCTTGGAGAATCACCTAGATGAAAGAAGATAAATCAGTGATCCAGACTCCTTGGAGAATTACCTAGATGAAAGGAGATAAATCAGCAATCCAGACCCCTTGGAGATTTCCTTAGATGTAAGGAGATACGTCAGTGATCCAGACTCCTTACGGCTTTATCCACATGACATCATACATCTCTTAGAAGAAGCTCCTTTCATCCTGTTTGGCGGGGTAATTCTTCTTTCCTAATCTTAGACTTGCTCACCATTCTTAGTCTCTCTTACAATAAGCATGGTAGCTTGCAGTGTTTCCATTCTTAGCTTCCCTAAATCCCCCAGTAACACACGGGCGGCCTGGTCTACTAAATGTCAATAACTTAACCACATAGTCCTGGAATCCTTAAGACAAAAACAGTTAAGAGAAACAAAATAACACTTGTATTATAAAGATTTGTAAGATCATAAAGATTTCCGGAAAGATTTGTGGAAAGAGAGATAAAGGAAGATAGTGAGGGAGAATCATTGACACAATCTGCAGTAATTGAGACTACGCCTTTGAATTAATTAAATGTTCCATTCCAGTATTTCCACAAGCCACTTCTGGTGATCTGTGTGTGAAATTTTCAGTTATAAATTGATCTGAATCAATATTTCAAATTATGATTCTCAACCATGACCCGAAATTTGCTCCTAAAAATGGATTTGAAAAAAAAAAAAAGAGGCAGTTTTTGGGTGTATGCTCTAAGAGCTAAGGAAGAATAATCCCCTGTGGATTCACTAAGAGTGCATTGGTGTTAGATTCAGTCTGAAATCAATAAGAAAAAAAATAGATGTTCTTGTTAAAATTAAAGCAAGTTTGTTGGGAGCTGTGGTGGAGTAGTGCCTAGACACTCACCTGCTGGCTGGGTGATCAAGGGTTCAAATCTCCATTGGGGGGAATTTTTTTAATTGACCTGGGCTCCCAGGTCGTACCAGCCTAAATGGGTACCATTAAATGTCTTGGGAAGTAAAGGCAGCTAACATTATACTGACCACATCAACCCTGGGCTTCCACTGGTCTTTAGAAATATGGGTCTAGCACCATATACCCAATGTGTCTTAACTGATTAAGTGCCCTGGGATGATTAATCATCTTAAGCTGCAACCCGTGTCTGCAGTGGGTTTATATACAGTAGTTTTCCTGATGCAACCCCCTTTAATTTGATATATAATACAAAATGTTTGCTACCATATTAACAAATGTTAAGTCATATATTAAACACCCCTACTTCCCATTTTCTGCCATCCATGTTTGTTAGGTCCAAACCTATTTTTTGTTTGGCACTGAATCTGTTAATGTATATAATAGGGTCCTTTACTTTCTAGAGAAACTTGCAGTTATATGTGGTTGTTCTCAGTCGGGATCATACCTCTCTTTGTGAATAATTTTCTGGAAAACTGTTTCACAGAAAGCAAGATCTCGTGGAGCCACAATTGTCAAGGACATTTGGGAGGAGACAGATGAGCATGGCACGGTCAGATTGGCAACAGTTCAGACTTACGGAGACACAACCCATACATTGGTTGACAGATCTGACTACAAGGGTCCGTTCCTACCTGGCTACAAGGCAGCTGGTTACAGTGACATCTTGTGTAAAATACTGTAAGTCATTCATTGGTTAAATTCTACATAATATAATAATAATGCTTTGGATGAAGGAGTACAATTGGGAGAGTACAAGTCTTACCCTGGTGTAAGGAAATCTTCTTCTTCTGCGTTCATCCGGAGTTTTTTTTTCGGATGTGATTGCGTTGTGCCTGTTTACAGCAGAGCTGTGGTGTAAGGAAATGCAACCTAAGACTAAATGCCCTAAGCCTTGGTTGAAAACTGGTCTAGGATCAAAGTTACAACAGCAGAACAGTTGGAGCATTGCTTTTCTGATCCAGCAGCTTCTGCAGCTTGTCTTGTTCCAGATGTATTGGTGTTACCGTTCCCCTGAAGTAAACTAGGCAGGCTGAGAGAGGGATCATGCTGTATGGGCAACACATGGTCTATACAATTCAGCCCAGGATTGGTGCTATGGATAGCTATACAACTGGTCTGGTTGTGGTTCTTATTTTTGGTATCATACATAAAAATATCAGTTGGGGAACCCTTTGATACCATCAAGTCAATTAATTAATAAATAAACACATATTGTTTGGCTCTCATAGAAGTAGAGGTAGCACAATGTAACAAACTATCATCTGTCTAGACAACAAAGTACCAAGAACAGATTGAATGATTGACTAACTTCTTGATTAGCAGATTGGATTCAAAGACCATCTTTATCGCTTGTTGATCGCATGGTATTAATTGCCCCAGTGTCCTACTCCTGATCCCACCAGAAAAATCTCAGCTCAGTGCACAAACTCTGCAACACCTGCAGACATCCGAATGTGTGTAGACCAGGATCCATACACACTATAACTATTCCGTTGTGGGTAGATTTTCCCATCTGACAATTTGACCGGACAGCTGCTGTACAGCCTACTCTTTAAACTGTCCAACTGTCAAGGGATTTGTAACATGCTCAATATATGCACAAAACTACCTATTTTGTTGCCATTGTCATAGAAGACTGGGGAACAGGAACAGATCCACTACCCAGGATGCAGAGGAGAGGGAGGGGTGGGGCATGACATCATTGGATTCTTGGAAAAAAGAATTTGTTCTGAACATATTGTTCACATTAAGCTGAGGAACTGTTTACAGAGACAGTGGCTATGTCATCCGCAATTATGGTTACTGCCAGGAAGGACAGCAATTACAGATTACCTATCTTGAGGTAAATATGGCTGAATGGATATGCCTGCTCGCTCTTAAACCTCTGGTGTGCTGATGCCAAGGTAGCGGGTTCAACTCCTACACTGGTTAGTTGGAATAAAATGTTGACTTCTCATCCTTGACTTGGGGACATAAATTACAAGTACCTCAGACGTCAGAGTGGGTTCGCCCACAATGAGAGATCATTTGACAGGTATAGGTTGACACTCATAGAAAGAAGTATAGAATAGAAGTAAAGTTCAGAGAACACACTAAACTTGTAAAATGTAAACATGTAAAGCTGTAATGACCACACCAGACTAGTGAAAACTGTTTATAGGCGTGTCTAGTCAGCTATGGGTCAAAGTACACATGTTCTTTCAGTGAGGTGCTGGCATCATTTGGAGGCAGTAGATTTGAATCCCAAATAATTTATTATACTGTGACAATAGAGATATTGGAGGGAAAGGCCTAGAGAGAAGATGCTGAGAGCTTGATGTCATGGCAGGAAGAAACATCTGCATCAGAGATGATCGGCTCTATACTATGCTTTCCGGCATGGCACATGATTGATTGATTGATTGATACTATACAGAAGGCTGTGGACAAAATGGTGACCATGTGACATTACGATGAAAAACATTGTTTATTGCCAATGATATCCATGATGAAAAATGTGCCATTCTATTTTATTTAAAATCATCTCAACACAACAGTTCAGTTGAATGTGTATCTAACTACAGTGTTGATATTTTTGTCCCCCTATAGACCAGCACCGGGACTCCTTCACATTGACCACATTGTGGGAAATCAGCCGGACCTAGCCATGAATGATGCCGTAGACTGGTAAGCCATTTTCAACCAGTTTATAATTTTTAAATATTTAATTGCATATCCTTTTACAGGACATCGCTGTCAACCTCAGCATTTTTTTGCTGTTTGTGATCGCTTGGCAAGTTTACGTTCAGTAGTGTGTAATTTCTTTCTTCTTCTTCTTCTTCTTCTTCTTCGTTCATCCGGAGTTTTTTTTTCGGATGTGATTGCGTTGTGCCTGTTTACAGCAGAGCTGCGTTCTTGCGCCGTTAGGCCGACACATCCGACTTCTGCGGGCATTTGTTGACCGGGTTAACCTTCCCGGGGTAATTTCTTTCTGAACGATGGCACCCATACCATTTCATAAAACACCAACGCAAGGCGGCTGCTGCCAAATCGCCCGCAGCTGTGTTTCAAACACGATATGCAGGATTACAAACTACGTCCATAACCACCTCACCACGGAGATGGCAGTTTGTAATAGCCCAATCAAAATGAAGCAAGACATGTTTGTTGATATCCAGCGGTAACACAAACATAAGAAAGTTTAGTTTAGTTTAGTTTAGTCGTTGGATAAACATCACGGCACACGGGTGCAACCCATAAGTGCTCCGTTTTCCTCCTAACTCAAATCTGAGTCTGGAGAAACTCAGCTCAGTGCACGAACTCCGTAGCACCGGCGAGGATCCTGAAAATACTTTGGGTAAGTTTTTATTCGAAATTTTGCCCGGGCAGCACCGTTATGCTACTCTTTTTCGATTTCCAACTGCCAAGGGATTTTTTACGTGCGCAACAATACACACGGGCGTCCGATCTCACTAAAAACATAAGGAAGTAAACAACCCTTCTACAGGCCTTAAGGCACATTGGACATACAATGCTTGACCCATATTTGTATAGACCAGTCGGCACAAGATGGGTGATGAGGTCAGTTTCACACTGGCCGCCTTTACTTCCTAAGATATTATTGGTACCCATTTATAACTGGGTCAACCTAGGAGGCCAGGTCAATTGTAAAAAATCTGAATTTGCCCAGCTGTTGATCAAAGCCCTGACCACCGGGTCAGCAGGTGAGTGTCAAGCCACAGAGGCTCTTCAATACAACACATACAAACTCATATAGCATACCTCAGCTGAGTGTCTAGCCACTATGCTACAGAGTCTCTCCAAAACAACACATACAAACTCATATAGCATACCTCAGCTGAGTGTCTAGCCACTATGCTACAGAGTCTCTCCAAAACAACACATACAAACTCATAAGGCATACCTCAGCTGAGTGTCTAGCCACTATGCTACAGTCTCTCCAACACAACACACACAAACTCATACAGCATACCTCAGCTTAGTGTCTAGCCACTATGCTACAGAGTCTCTCCAACACAACACACACAAACTCATACAGCATACCTCAAGAAGCCTCGGTGAGTTTGAATTTGTCGCTTCCTGTTGTATTGAAGCATCTGGCCATGTGGGTGGAATGTTGGGCTCCCATTCAGGAGACCAGAGTTTGAATTTGTTGTCCTGGTGTATAGATCACCTGACCATGTGGGTAGAATGTTGGGCTCCCATTCGGGAGACCTGAGTTTGAATCCTCAGTAAGGTGATGGATTATTTTTCTGTTGGGACCACAAAGAAAACCCCAGCCTGCACAGTTCGCAGCAACTACCCAAGCTAGGCAACCATAATTCCTTAGGCTCAAGATCCCTGTCCCACACTGCAAGGTACTTTAGGCAGTAGTGACAGTTTCCTGATGTGGCTGTGGTCAAACCATATAAATTCACTCTTGCCCGGGAAGGTTAACCCGGTCAACAAATGCACGCAGAAGTCGGATGTGTCGGCCTAACGGCGCAAGAACACAGCTCTGCTGTAAACAGGCACAACGCAGTCACGTCTGAAAAAAAAACTCTGGATGAACACAGAAGAAGAAGAAGAATTCACTCTTGTACAACTTGTAGAAGTGAGGATTGGTAATGACTTAGAAGGGAAAAACCTGAGGATAATACAACTAGAGACTCTCTTATCTGGAACCCACAACACGAGCAAAATAGTGGGAGACCTAAGAACACACGGAGGATGGAATTACAGAGATGAATAATATTGGGAGGACATGGAGGAGGCTGCGGGAGATGGTAGAAGATAGACTGGCTTGGCATGAGTTTGTTGAATGTCTATGCTGCTTCAGGAGATGAAAGGTAGAAGAAAAAGGAGACTTACTGCTGCATTCTAGATCTTTATTTGTTGTTTTAACTCATTTACTTTCACAACTCATTAACATAAGAGAGGGTTTATTTTGTGACTAAGCTTTGCTAGTGTATCTTGGCAACACATTTTTAGCCCTTGGCAGACACATTTTTGGCTCAATGTAGGAGCAGATATAAAGACAAAATTTACTGAATAGTTGAATGTGGGCTCACACACAACTGTGACATTAGTAGCTCATGGCGTATAATAATTGCTCACAGACCTCCATGCTCACGAGACAGTTAGACTATACAATAGGAACCTGACTTTACTGTGAGATCATCGTCTTGTGCCCTGGAGAGTGGCTTAGGCATTAATGTTCATACCTCAATATGTCACAGATGTTATGTTGGCTGTAATTTGTTGGAATCAACAGTATATTACTGAATTTATTATCACATTAATAAAGATTGAAACAAAAGAACTTGTGGCATCCCCTTTTTGGTTAATCGTGGCCAACCACGGGTCATTCATACAAGCTGATACTGCTTGAATCCTCACATTATGGTTGTCACATGTGCAGTGGCTAATTGTGCGTGACTGCAGGGATTCACTTTTATCCAGATCTAATTTGTAATTTCAGGTATGAAAGGAACCTGCAGTTCCACCGATTCTGGTCAGTAGATGACAAGCAGCTCAACACAGAGTTCTCTGCTCTTCGATCCATTGTCATAACGAACTACGAGGAAACCATTAAAATGCCAATCAATGAACCAGCCCCCGGGAAAAGGAAAAGTCAAATTCAGGTTTACATTTTCATTACTGAAATAAATATTCTGCTAAATTTACATATTCTTTGTGTGTTACCAGAGACCAAAAGGGAAGCCATGAATAGTAACACTGTGACCTATCAGGCATGTCACATGAGATGGTTGTGGTGGGTTAGTGTGAGACTGACTACCTCATCCAGCCGGCTCCATGGTGATAGGGTTACGGACGTAGTTCGTTATCCCGCATACCCATGTTCGAAACACAGCTGTGGACGATTTGGCAGCAGACAGCCTTGCATTGGTTTTTCATGAAATTGTATGGGTACCAGTCATTCAGAAAACTATGGCAAACTACTCAATGTAAACTTGCCCAGGAATCATGAACAGCCAAAAACTGCTGGCGTTGACTGCAATGTCCTGTATAGGATATGCAATAATTTACCTCCATCCATCCATCATGTGCCATGCCGGTAAGTGTGGGCGGTCATGTTCTGCCATCTCACTTGATCACCAGAGTCATGGATCATATCCGTGTTTCTGTCTCGACCATGCCACAAGGCCAAGCCATCCAGGTACTTGCTTCTAGGTCTTTCCCTTGATCTGTTCCCCTCGACCTTACCAGCTGTCACCAAGTTCTCCAAATCATTTCTTCTCATAACATGCCCAAAAAATTTTGACCTCATCCTATAGAAAACTTTAGCTGCAAAATCTGGCCAATTTTCTTTCTCCAGAGTGGCCTACCAAAAATGTTGCACATAGCATGAACTTCATAGCTTTAGTAATGACCTCTGGTTTCAGAAAAATGCCACTTGTGGACTTAGGCGGAGTTTGAAAATGAACCCATGATTTTCATAGCTTGAGGCAGGCAGCTTGGAAGCCTCCATGTTGTTGGTGCTCATTCTTTCCACAGATCTCAGTCCTTGAAATTATGGATCCATTTTATGGATGTTTTTCCTCCACTCCTCCATCTTAGGCTATCCAATATTTCTGTCTGCCTCTGAATCTACTACCATTCTGATCTTTCCTGTCATCATGATGCTTTCCAATGTCTCACTTCTCATTAATTACCAAAGAACATTGTTTGTCTTGTCTTTATTGTTGTATATAATGTTCAGCTTTCATAGTTCTTCTAGACACTCGTTAGTTCCTCTACAGTGTAATGTCTTCTTCTTCTTCTTCTTCTTCTTCTTCTTCTTCTTCTTCTTCTTCTTCTTCTTCTTCTGCTGCGTTCATCCGGAGTTTTTTTTCCGGACGTGATTGCGTTGTGCCTGTTTACAGCAGAGCTGCGTTCTTGCGCCGTTAGGCCACACATCCGACTTCTGCGGGCATTTGTTGACAGGGTTAACCTTCCCGGGGGTGTAATGTATTCAGAACATTTGTCTCATAAATCTCATCCCTATTGCTTCCGAGCTGTTTCTAATGTGTTTGTGTACACACAAGTTTTACTCACTCCCATTGAGCAGAACAAGTGTTATTTAATATCTCAATACTCTTCTTTCTGACATTTAATGAGAGTGACTTATCACATAAGATACTTTTAATTTTCTGAAACCTTATGTGATCTTTGATGTTTTATGTTGTCAATAATTAAAAAATTATAATTTTGCTCTATCACAAAACAGGAGTATGTTGATTACTATGGTGGCGCCGGTGTGCAGCACATTGCAATGAGAACTAACAACATCATAGAGTCGGTAGGTTTGTTTCAGAAGCAACTCTGCTTGCTTCAAGTATTTTCAGAATTGTAGTCATATAATAAAGATCTTGAAATATAACCAGTTATATAACATTCAGCCAACCAAGAACAAGCCATGGTAGTGTAGTGGCTAGATGCTGGCCTGATGGTTAGGGGTTCAGATCCATACTGAGGTGGATTTTACAAATTGACCCAGGCTCCAAGATTAACCCAATCTAAAAGGGCTACCAGGAAATGCTCTGGAAAGTAAAGGCAGTCGGTATGATAATGACATCATCATCCAATGAGTGCTGATTGGTCTATACAAATATAAATCTAGCACCATCTGTACAGTGTGTTTTAAGGCGGGTAAAAGGGTAAAATTTGCCTAGTACATCAACAGCAGCTGAAAAATGCTGGTGTTGACTGCAATGTCCTGTAAGCGATATGCAAAAATTTTTTTTTTAAATGGTTCTTTTATTTTTTAGAACCTAGGGGAAAGGACGCTCTTCTAGAAGAGGTCAGGCACAATGCAATGAAAGCTGCAAGGAGTCAGGAACACAGATTTACTTCCTTTCACCTAGGGAACAAAATAGAAGACGTAAAACACAAACAAGAAAATTAGAGACAGACAGGAATAATATGAGGTCATGAATGGAGCTGCATGAGATAACAAAAGATTGGATGTCTTGGAGTGAGTCGGTTGAGGGCTTTTGCAAAAAGAGAAAAACTTATATAAAAGGTATATGTTCATATGTTTTAATAGAATATTTGGATTACATTCATAGAAGGTAACGCAACAACATTTAACATTTCTGTTACACAGGGAGATGATATAAATATATGTACAAAAATAAGAATCCTGCAAGCAATATAGTCAACTTGCAATAAATCGTGCGGGAGGAGTATGTAAAGACTTGGCCTGACAATTTGTCACTGTATATTATCCTTATGTTCAAGACAGCTACCATTGTAAAGAATCACTGAAAAATATCACATCTAACATAATAGAGAATCATTGTAGAAATATCACATCCAAAATTGTAGAGAATCATTGTAGAAATAAAGTTAATCTTAAACTGTAGAGAATCATTTTAGAAATATCACACATAACATTATGAAGAATTATAATAGAAATATCGCGGGTAACAATGTAAGAATCAACAAAAACAAAGTGCAAAAGTGAAGCTTTGCAAGAACACAATCACAGTTACATAATGAATGGTTCAGCTAGAAAACCTTAATCAGCAAAAACAAACGAAACAAAAAGACACTAAAACAACTACTTTAAAAACACTACAAAAAATGGTATACAGCTAGAAAATGTTTGATCCTCAGTAGAAACCACGAGTCCTGTTATTCTTCTCAGAACACTGTTGAGAACCTGTATAGAAATGTAAATGCTTGCTCTGTCTTGTGTATGAAGGACTGCTGATATTTTCACAGATTACAAGTTTAAGAGCCAGAGGACAGCAGTTTCTAGACATCCCAGCAAGATATTATCGTACCCTGAGAGAAAACTTGAAAAAGTCAAAGGTACGGTGGTCACTGCAACTTAAACTTTTCACAATAACTTTCAGAATTATTATCAATTTTGAGTGACAGTATCCTGAAAAGTCAATTTTTGTTGTTGGCAGTGGACCTGAAAAGCATCAATTTTGTCATCCTCTTCTACTGTTGCCCCTTATCCCCTATTTCATTATAGGCCCTCAACCAGCTCACTTCAAGCCATCCTATCTGTTGCTATCTCATGTGGCTCCATTCATGTCCTTCTCATGTTATTCATCAGTCTCTAATTCTCTTCTCTGTGTGTTTTATGTCTTCCTCTATTTCATTGGCCCTGTGAGGTATAGACAGTGGACTTTCTAGTGAAATTATTATCAGGTTTTCTCAATATGTATCCTATTCAGTGTCAGCAACTATTACTCACTTCTTGATTCATTGGTGTTTGCTTAGTTTTCTCCATGAGCTCCACATTAGTGATTCTGTCATACCTTTTGAGTCCTTCTGTTCTGCACAAGCACCTGTTAATGAATGTAATTTATTGGTATGATCCCTAAAGTATGATTGTACTTTTTGGGGCAGGACTTTTGTGTTGGCATTTTGGCAGCGGCATTATGCATAGTATACCTCTGCGTGCTGTTGGTTTGTCGAGCCTCCAGTCTGTTCAACTTTTTACATGGGGCAGTGAGGAGCATTGTGTGTTATATTCACTGGCACAGGAATGAAGTATGATGAGGCAACCCCTTGCCATTAAGTTGGAACTGTGACTAACTAACTATAGTCTGTCCAGAAATGAATGCCTTCATTCACGATCAATTATTTTGAAAACTGTCTGTTGCATCGTTATGAAAATTTTGCAGTCTTATATTTACCCCCATCCAAGGAATATGTCTTTGATAGGTCCAAAAGCAACTTAAATCATGGAAAGCGGCAACATTTCTTTTATGAAAAACTAGTGATTTCCCACTAACAAACTTCTTTTACAGTAGCGCCCCGTTCCACTACACAAGGCTCTTGTCATAAGGACGGCCAATCCCATGCATAAGGCCAATCCCATGTCCCACGAGAAAATTAACTATTCAACACTAATGTTTCCATGTGAAAACGTAATACATTTAATAATGTGCACTTCATCTCTGACCCGTAAATTATATACCGCATATAAACAAACTTTGAAATCTGCTGTACAATCTCCAGAAAAAAAAAATGTTTCTTGGGTGGACATAATGATAAGGTTATATGCTAAATCTCATCATTTCCCCTCAGTTGGTTACTGAGATATGGAATTTTATATTGGGGCAGACAAAAATAAACAGACTAAGTTTATTGGTACTTAGTGTTCTCCATGTTTCTGATCCTTATAGTAATACTAATTTAATGTTAGTGTTAATATAAGCATCCATGCCACCTTTTATATGTTGAAGTATATGTGCAACAAGTTTTGCTCATTGTTCTTATAGTGATCAGTTGTTCAAATGTAGTTCTTTTAAATCTCTTAGTGCCAGGCACCTCACAGTAAGTTTATTTGCTGCTCTATACAAATATATGGTATCACATCTGTGTGAAATTACCACGTCTACTTTAACACATGTGATGCTTTGTTCTATCAAGGTGAAGGTGAAAGAAGACTTGGATGAGATTGAGCGTCTGAACATTCTCATTGACTATGATGAGGAAGGATATTTACTCCAGATCTTTACCAAAAACATGCAGGACCGGCCAACTTTGTTCCTTGAGGTCATCCAAAGACACAATCACCAGGTATGTTGTACGAAGCTCGCTTCCTGTCGGCCAAATAGGCTGCTGTCCAGGCTAAGTTTCAAATGAGAATACCTGGCCACAAAAAAGAGAGTACTGAGATTTTATATAGAACTTGTTTTGCTGTATGGCAGTGAATCTTGTAATGTGAGTGAACAAATTACGAGGTTAGATGCAATGGAGATGTGGTTCCTGAGACGAATGTTGTGAATACCTTGGACTGCCAGAGTAACTAACAATTGTTTGGAAGAGGCTAATGAAACTAGGACATTATATACAGTAAAAAGAAGGAGACAAACAGCTTTATTTAGTCATGTGATGAGAAGAGAGGCATTGGAGAACATTGTGACAACTGGAAAGATCAGTGGGAAAAGAAGCAGTAGCAAATCAAGAGAAATAATGCCAGATGGAATGAGATGGTGACATGGAGGAATATTATCAGCAGAGTTGATCCAGAACACTAAAGATCAAGATCTGTGGAGAGACATGAACCCTACGCCAACTGGCATGGCACTTGATGATGATGATCCTCAAAGAAAATATTAATTGTATGTGATACATACATTTGGATCCTCACTGGTGTTAAGAGTTTGTGCACTATGCCGATAACCTCCTTCTGTGGGCTCAAGGAGATGGAGCACTTATGGAGACCTCCATGTGCAAAGAAAGTATCCATAAAATCCAAATCCAGCCTCTTTCTGGCCCAGGCATTTATTTTCACTCTGGAGCCAAGCTGGCACCGTGGTTAGTGTGCTTACCAGCCCAGGCAGATAGTCAAGTCATAGTTGATATGGATCGAGTCAAGAACTGATATAACAGCACTTGGGGCACCTGCCAAGTGCCATACGGCGGCACGACCCACCACGAAAAGTATAAATTGGAAAATGGGAATTCCCCACTTGGACACTCGGTCTGCGTGAGTCTAATGTTCACATGTCTGCCACGGAATAAACTTCTGGTAGCGCTTTGATATCTTGACTTTTGCCGTTGATTATCATTGTATTCAAGGTAAGGACGCAAGTTTAATTCCTCGTCCTTCGTTGCTGTTTTGCATTATTACGAGTTGAGTTGATACCTCAACGGTTGCCGGTGTAGGCACTTCGAGGCACCAAGGCAGTCAGTCAAGACAGAGTTGATTTGAGTCATTTTCACATGTTTTCTTTTCTCCTAACAGGCTAACAATTAATGTCTGAGTCTAATTTCTCTGATCAGTTTATAGTTTTAATTTATTTCTTGAAGAACTGTCTTTTATTTTTCTATTCATCCACTGTATTCTTTGCATTGTCTTCAGAAACCACATTTCCACTGCCATTAAATGTTTCTCAGCTTCACATCCATATAACAGTATTCGCATCCATATAACAGTATAGTTTCTGTATAGCACTTTAATACTATTTCTCACTGCAGCTGACAACACATAAACGACAACACATAAATGACTGGAGATAAATACCAGCATGTAAATGACATCACATAAATGACAGCTCATACATGACAGCACACAAATGACAGCAAATAAACAACACCACATTTTAATGACCATGTTAATTCTCCCCAGGGCTTTGGAGCAGGAAATTTCAAGTCCCTGTTTGAAGCCATCGAAGCCGATCAGGCAGAAAGGGCAATCTGTAATGCTGACAAGAGAACATGACAACAGATGAACCAGACCTACACAATGGATTCTATTGAAGGCTGACTGTTTTAATTTGTTTTCCAGAAAATCAACCAAAGCTCTAAAACATTCTGCATTGTGAATATTTGAATTCATGCTTTCTATTCCAAAGAACACACTACGTGTGATTTTTATATTCTTATGTACCAATCAACTTGACATTTTTGATTGCTCTTCTTTACTTTTTTCAAAGAAATTTAACAATTTGTCTGTTTTTTTTTTTACATAATGATCATGTGCCCTGCCAGCTGATGTAGGCTATCATGTAACTAAAGAGCTCGGTCCTATTGATAGCTTTATTGATACGAAGGTCTGCTTGGCCGAATGGATAAGAACAATCATTCTTAATCATTTGGTATGCTGATTGATGCTGTGGTAGCAGGATCAACCCTTACACCAATCAGTTGGACTAATATGTTGTTTTCTTGTCCTTGACTTGGGGAAGTAAATTACAAGTACCTCAATTTGGAAGCAGAGGGACACTGGTAATAGGGAAAGCTAATCCACACGTAAAAACTGGTCCAGTGCACTAGAAGTACAGAATGTATCTTTAATGACTGCAGTGTTTGAAAATATTGCTGGTCTAAGTTTTGTATTTACCTATTATGTTGCATGAACTTTACAAGTTTACAAAACTTGGACCGGCAATATTTTCAAACACTGCACAGTTATTAAAAATACACTCTATAGTAGCACGTGCATGGACTACGCTTGAGTTAAAAGCGAGCAAAAGCAACAATAAAAATAAATATGACAGGTAGGATTAGAGAGTCATGATCACCGATGCCCGCTACAGTGAGAAGACTAGCAACTGTGAAGTAATTTAGTGATCAGAAAACAAAATACAATAACATGAAGTAATACAGCTTTACAGAACAGTTATGGAAAGCATAGGACGCTGCGGCGATTAGCCTTTATCAGCCAACAAATACACAAAGCAGAACATATAGTTGAGTTGAGTTGAGCTAAGAGCTGACATCGCTATATTCAGGACATTCCCATATGTGCTCCGTCCCCTCGTTCAACAGCCAGCAAAGAGTCACACTACTTATCGTTCCCACCGCTATCTGATTTAAAATTCACCTGGTCTTTTCTCTGTTTTGAGATTCTACCAGAATCCCTCCCCATCTCCCACAATCTCATCATTTCCACATATGGGTTCTCAATCTGTTCCTCCACCTTCTCCCACAAGCACGCGACCATCTCTCCCTTGTCCATAGGTAATCGACCACCAAGAGGTGCATTCCTATCAGCCTGTTCATTCCCCAGCACTCCTGCATGACCAGGGCAAAAAATATATACAATTCTTAAAATCTGACCTCTGAACATATAAACAAGGGGAAGACACTACAGTGACTACATTAAGGTATAACAACTGAATGAGAAGAATGAAAAGATAAACAAAATATCCTACTCATCTCAGAATCCCAGGCTGTGAAACTCTAAGCGTGAAGAACACTTTACTTATCACAATCATTATCTTGTGCCTTGCAAAGTTGTGTGGGCATTCTTGTCTCATTCAGCTCTCAGTCCTTGGTATTCTGGATCAGTTCTGTTGATGATATTCCTTCAGGCCATCATCTTGGACCAGCAACCATCATTTCTCTTGATCTGTTTCTGTCTGATCTTGTCAGTCATTATGATGTTCTTCAACGCCTCTTTTCTTATTATATGACCAAAGAACACTGTCTCTTTCTTAAAGTTGCATACAATGTTCTACTTTCATTAGTCTCCACCAGGCTATCGTTGACGTTGTTAAAGTTATTTTGCAACATTCATCTCAGAAACCACATCTTAACTGCCTCCAAGTTCTTCCTAATTTGTTTTTTCAGATTACAATTTATGTCATTACTCGTTATTTGATCTTGCTTATTCTTTCTCAAGGTGTGGAAATGTATTTTGGTTTTGCTTTAATTATTTTGTATTGTTAAAATGCTTATTTAAAATTGATTATAAACACGTTCCATCTTATTGTTTAGCACTTGTAAATATGCTTGGATATTCATAAATATTTACATTTACACTAAAATAACAAGATTTAGTATGAAATTATTGTATGCATTGTACAGAATTATTTATGACACCTACCATGTGGTGACTTATGTCATAGGCACAGTAAAGGCCGTTGTGATGTGTATAAAGGGATACCCTAAACCACACCCGGGGGCCAGTGAGCTCTATGTTTTATGGAACTCTACGCAAGATTTCTGCCACACTCCCTCATTGTTCACCATGGATAATAACCCTCAAAGACCTGAACTGAACTGGCAGGGGATCTTGGAGTCAGCAGCCATTGGAGATGAAGACTCTAATTTATGGATGGCGGGGAATGCCCATGGTCTGCTCATGTTTTTCCCTGACGGTTGAACATATGGCTGTTCTGAACAAGCCTGTTGGGATCATCACCTGTGGATGGACTCTGTTGTCATCATAACAATAAGGCCAGGAATTGTCTTACACAATTACTCAAGAAAAGCTAACACAGTTAACAAAGGCTGGGGAGAAGTCGACCAAAAGGCATAATTATAGCAGCTCTACTGTACACAAGCACACTGTAATTTTGTCCCAAAAATATTTTGGACAGACAGGAGAATTTATGGTACCCACATACTTTATGAATGGACCCGCAGTAGCATAATGGCTGCTGACCTGGTGGTCATAGATGTGTATTTGCTTCAATCTTCTCTTCCACCTCCATTTGAAGTGTTGAGGGGAGAAACAAAGATCTTTTATGTGATCTTTTGATTGCTATTTGTAAGTTGGTATTCATTTTTTAAAGGTTGTTCTTGATACCACACATCTTGTATGTGGTCTTCCCCTTTGTCTGTATCTATTAAATGTCTACAGTGTGCATTGTTGTGGCAGATGGTAGCAGGCCATTCTTGTGAGGTGGCCAAACCATTTCATCTGCTGTTCTTTAATGAAGCACATGACTGCTTTCACACCTAGTCTTCTAATTTCCTCATTCCTAATTCCATCTCTCACGATTACTCCCGCAGTTCTTCTAAGGCATCTCACCTCTGCTGTTATGATTTTGCTCTCATTTGTTGCAGTAAATGCTTATGTTTGACATTGGTAGCATAATGTCGGCTAAGAAATAGTCCTTATGAGATTTGCTTTAGTAGTTAAGGTATCTTTCTATGCGACAGAAGTGGGGCTAGTTGTCCCAGTACCTGATTTTCCTTTGCAAAACTTGTGTTGATTTCTCTTTCCATTCCTCCATCTGAAGAGAAAATTGACCCAGGATATTTAAATTTGCTGGTTTGTTTTATTTCTGAGATTTCTTCTTCTTCTTCTGCGTTCATCTGGAGAATTTTTTCAGACGTGATTGTGTTGTGCCTGTTTACAGCAGAGCTGCATTCTTGCGCCGTTAGGCAGAAACATCCGAGATTTTTAAATTTTATTGACAGGGTTTCTGAATGCCTGTCTGAGACCATTGTCTCTGTCTTTGCAATGCTTACTTTCATGCTATATTTCTCACACTTGGAATTTTCTTATTTGGGCTCGCTCGCTTTGAACTCAAACATAGTCCATACATGCTACTTCTAGTAGCACTGAACTGAATTTTGCACGTGGATTAACTTTCCCTATTACTAGTGTCCCTCGCCATTGGGATTGAACCCCCTATCACGGCATCAGCACACCGGATGTTTCAAAACAAGCGCTCTTATCCATTCAGCCATGCTGACCTCCACATTTGGAAATATCTTTGGATGGTTCTGAAGGATGTCTTCATCTTCTGCTGTTTACACTTGGTTGTCCACCAATAAATCACTCTGAAATGTGATCTTCTTAGCTCTCTGCTTCTCGGCATATATTGTCAGTGTATGTTATATCACATCTAAACAGATTGTAAAACTGACCTGAGCTTGACCCAACCTTAAATGAGTACCAGGACATGCCTTGGAAAGTAAAGGCAACCGGCTTCATATTGACCACATCACTCCTGAAGAGCCATTTGTCTATACCAGTGGTTCTCAACCTTTTTTGGCCCATGCACCCCTTCACCATATGTTCAGAACGTCATTCCCTCCCTATAAATAGCCCCCCCCCCCCCCAATAGTATACGTAAAAATGGAAGCTAAATTTAATAACACATACTAGAACGAGTCTAGACGTCTAAAAATGTGA
Organism: Cepaea nemoralis; assembly: GCA_014155875.1. Taxonomy (NCBI): domain Eukaryota; kingdom Metazoa; phylum Mollusca; class Gastropoda; order Stylommatophora; family Helicidae; genus Cepaea; species Cepaea nemoralis. The sequence continues at coordinate 84,399 of JACEFZ010027307.1, read as the reverse complement.
TTTTCGGGTCTACGTATGTTATAAAATGAATTTCAGTAGGGCAAGAAGTACAGAGCCATAAAGTATGGAGGGAAAAACAATATTAAGTAATCGGTTCTTGTATTAACGTGATCATGAAATAATCTTAATTCCTCCCCCTGGAAACCTTTAAATTCCTCCCTGGGGGAATTCCCCACTGGTTGAGAACCACTGATCCATAGAAATATGGAACTAGCACCAGATACCCAATACAGCTCCGGCTGTGTAAAATCACCCTCTTCTTTTCTTTACTTTACTTATTTATTTTATATTTGCTGTAAAATGACTCCACAAATTTATTTGAATGTATTCTATGTTATATAGCAAATTAAAGGGAACTGGATGGACATAGCATGTGTGTTCACTCTATTAGAATATGTTTGTTTTGTTGTTTCTTTCAGAAATATGACCATACTGAAAACATTATTTGGGATGTGAAAATGCACGTTCACTAGCTTGTAAATTAAATATTATTACAGTGTGGAGTGCAATCTGACTGCTGTGTTTGTAGTTAATCCATTTATACAGAGTCCTAGAAACACACAGGCATAAAATCACATCATGTGAGATGAGGTATATAAGAAACACAGCTGGAAAATCAAGTAGAAATAGAGAGAGAAACTGATTACTGACTTATTTTTGGTTTAATGTTGCATATCCCTTACAAGACTTTGCAGTCAACACCAGCATTTTTCAGCTGCTATTGATGTACTAGGCAAGTTTTACGTTCAGTAGTTTGCCATTACTTTCTGAACGGCCGGCTCACATACCCCTGTAAGTTACCAGCGTGGTGCGAACCGCTGACAGAGCCGAGGTTAGCGGTTCAACCCCTACACTGGACAGCTGGACTAAAATGTTGATCAGTCGTCCTTGACTTAGGGCGTTAATCACAAGTACTCTGAAGTCGGAGTGTGTTCACCCGATGGGGAGGTGAGTGACACTGTTAATAGGGAAAGCTAACCCACATGCAAAATTAAGTCCACCACTACTATAAATAGTCTGTGTGGTCTACGCATGAGTTCAAAGCGAGCGAGCGCAAAAAAAAAAAAAAAATTGTTCAGTCAATTAGTTAAGGAACAAGATCCAATGGCTACAGAGTTCTACATGAGAACATTGGGATACAAGGTGAGAGGACAATGCAAGAAGAGTTGGCCAGATGGACTAAAAGAGACACTGAAGAAATCAAATATAACATTAACACTAGCAACAAGAGAAGCAGAAAGCAGAAAATTACATCTACCTTTGCTCTGCGACGCTTCATGGCAAAAACAGTAGGACAAAAGAAGAATAAGAACAAATTTACTGCACAACCATGAGTTAAATAGAAGTAAGGTATTACATTTGGCTACAGAATGAAAACTCCCCTATTTGCCCTACGATAGCTGGCAATACACACAACACTGCAGGAGCGGTTACCTTCCATGCATATATTGATTCAAAGTATTGATTTCTCTGAGGGTCTTTGTGGTGAAGTGGTTAAACAACCTGCCTCCTGTTCTGAAGGTTGTGTGTTCGTTTCCAGACTGTCATTAAATTAATGAGTGCAATTTTCTCGGAGACCCCGCTCTGTGTAGCACTTTTGGCCACGTGGGATACTAACCAGGTGCCACGATGTTGATCATGTCGCCTTTAAACCTTTTCAAAACTGTTTACAATGAACACTTTACTGTCAACATTTGACGTCTAATTTACCATAAACATTCCACAGGCAACAAGCCAGAAAATAGCTTTTTGTTATTTTTATTATTCAAAGAAAAACAAATAACAATGCTCGTGACATATCCAGACAAGAACAACAACATTCATCTGCAAGAAGAAGACCCAGAAAAGCACTTCGGTGTTGACAAACACTAACAAATCTGAACTGTCCGTATGATTACAAGTCTAGACCATATTTTCCACTGACAGACATTAAAAGATAAAGTCTATCATGACGGACACTCCACTCCTTTTAGTGATGGAAGTGTTAGCTCTTCTTCATTTATAGGTCATGACATGATGAGGTGATATGACCTGTTCCCGCTCTCACTGCTTTCCTCCCCAGAAAATTAATTATGTGCGACACATTTTATTGTGTTGGTTTTACCCTGTGATGTCGACTATGGGAAGGAAAGACTGACCACTTATCCCTTCGTGCCCTCTGGCCTACAAATTGTGATGATCCTAACACATCACATACCCCCAGCAGGTTTCTGACACAGGACTTTTTGTGGTACTTCATTTTTAATTCACCACAAACAAACCGCAGTTATTTTTAGCACTGACCTAGATCTGGTGGAATCGTCGATTTTCAGAATAGGGATATCGGGATTCACTTCATGGTCAGTCGACAAGTGCATTTGCAGAAAGATGTGCCCAAAACCGCATGTCATTGTCTCCACAAACTGTTCCCCAGATACATCGAAGATGAGCGCAGACAGACGAGACATACACAAGACGAGTAGCGCAAGATATGGATATACACTCCGACAACAGTGAGGGCCCTCCTGGCCCAGAAACATTTATTGCATCCATCGATCAGTCTAGCAGTCCACCATACACTCAATCGGAAGTGATCGACTATATATTCAATTTATATGATTCTTTATTTTAATAAATACATTTCACAATAGCACTTGCTTGTTGCACAGTATATCAACACACCCCTACACCCACTATGGAATCACCCTGATGTCATATGATTTCCCGGGATTCCTTTGTTTGTGGTGAATTAAAAATGAAGTACCCCTTTTTTTAAAAGTTGACCCTCAGGGCCATATTGGTAGAAAAAAATAATCCTGCCACTGATGCAGAATGAACCCAGACCACTACCTTGGTATGCAGCAGGCTAATCATTATACCAGCATAGTTCCTGGCATTTCATAGAAAGATGTCTCATTATTCTGGCATTCAAGCACATGAAAACTGTTCAAAACATTGCTAATATAACAAAGGATAATCTTGTTTATCAAATGACTTGTAGCAGTAACTTGCTGTGGCTGTGTGAAGTGGTAGGACCATCATATTTGTCTAGGCCTGAGTAGACAGAAATATATGGCCAGTCTTTCCCTCCTGTAGCGAATGATAAGAGCTGGCATCAAACCCTTGTCTAATCATGCTCATGTCAACATAATGTAGTGAAGAACATGACTACAACCTAACTCTCTAGAGACAGAAGATTCGTCATTAACACATGGGGGAAGCTGCAGGCGGTAGCAAAAAATAAGACGACTAGGCGTGAACTGGTTGAGGACCTATATGCTCCTATAGAGGATAGAGGGAAGAAGAAGACGAAACCTTGACATTTATGAGAATGTAAAGAAGTATAGCTTGCAACCACATGGGAAAATTCTGACAACTTTATAGAGTTAGAAATTCACCGGAATAACAAGTTCCAAAAAGTTGTTGTTACACAATGGTCAAGATGACATGAAGAAGTCCACCAAATTCACAACATTCTATACAGAGAATGATGAATGCAATGACAAACAACACTAAAATCAATGATCATTATGTACACTGTAGCCACAAGGGTACAGACAGAAACAACAAATGTCCATTCAAACAATTATCAATTCTGTAACGCAAACATTCTCCTGTTAAAAATCTGGCGTAAATATTTAGTCTGCCAACCACGTGTAATGCTCCCATAAGTAATACTAGTTCGTAAGCATTTATAAAAATACCAGTTTACTTATGTGCACCAATAAACAGGGAAATTATAAATATCCTTCTTCTTCAAACAATCTCAGACATCAACCTGAATCAATTTAAAGAAAGTAGCAGTCAAATTGAGCTTGACATTTCATCACTTTTCTCATCAGTCAGATCAAACCATATTTGTAGATATTCTTCTTCTTAAAGTCCATGCTGTGTGGCACTGATTATCATGTCTATCCACAGCCTTCTGTCCTGCCAATCATTTCTTATACTGATGTTTGCCCATCCAACAGCACAACTGTCTAGCACCAGACTATCTTCCTCTCCAACTGTTACCATACTCCAGCCTTCTTGTGAGGTGTCTAAAGAATGTTGACTGTCATTGTCTGACACAATCAACCTATTATATTTGTCTGACACAATCAACCTATTATATTTGTGAGTTAACAGCTTTCAAGATATCTTCATCATGCTTTTTATCTGCTCATTTAGGACTAGGTTAATATAGCTCTTAAGATTTGTTGTTAGATACACGTGTATATATTTCTATATACTATTTGCTTTACATCACATATGAACTCTCACTAATGAACTATACTATGGCTGAAACACTTAAAACACGGTCATTGATATTGTTCGAATGTGGAGCATTTGTTATCCTCATGGTAATGACAAATTTAAAACAGTCTTTCTGTGCACATAATTGATTGGAACTGTCTAATTGCTAAAGCCTCAGGTTTAAATTTGTGATTACAAATTAAAATTTGTAAAGCCTGCCATTCCGCCCGAAACATGCCCAACTTCATCTCTCCGAAGAAAGGTCGGACGGACACATAATCAGACTGCTACTGGTACCATTAGTAATGGGACTCTGCTGGCTGTTGAAGATGATGATAGAGCATGAGTGGGACTCTGCTGGCTGTTGAAGATGATGATAGAGCATGAGTGGGACTCTGCTGGCTGTTGAAGGTGGGACTCTGCTGGCTGTTGAAGCTGATGATAGAGCACGAGTGGGAATGTCCTGAGTGTTTGATGTCAGTTCTTGACTCAACTCAACACTATTGTACACCCTGACAGAATGCAATGGATATCCAACATTTCCTGTCTCTCACTTCAGTTACACACTCTGACAGACTACAATAGATATCCAACATTTTCTGTCTCTCATGTCAGTTATACACATCGATATACTACAATTGTCTGTCTTGCACTTTGGTTATACAATTACATATTGCAATGTTCAAACCCATGTTATTGTTTTTCCGTGTTATCACGTGTATCAAACATACACACAGATACACGTTAAAAATAAATTACTTATTATGGTTAAAACTCTCAATAAAAACTAAGTAACACTTTATTTTCAAAACAACACTACTAGCGACAATGACCAAACAATTTCAGTCACAGCACTTTAAGAGCAATCACAATTAAATGCTATGCATCTCAAAGGACATGCATGAATATGTTAAAAATATGAAACTTGTGAAACTGTCACCCAATATCCCAGCAGCAATAACAATGATTTATTCTGAAGGTATCCATCATCATTCAGTGCCTTGTCGGCGGGTGTGGGCGATCATGCCTCTCCACAAATTGCGATCTCCAATGGCATGGATCAATTCATGTGTTGACTCCCTTCCGTGCCATGACACAAAACTATTAAGAATCTTCTCCCACAGACTTCCTCTATCTCTCTTTTCGCAAATCTCTCCGGTTGTCATGACATATTCCAGTTTTTGTCGTCTCATAATATGGCCAAAAAAAATGATGATTGCCTCTTTCTGATGTTTGTGATGAGTTGTTTTTGTGACTTAGCTTCTCTCAAAATGTCCATATTGCTCATCTTGGCTGTCCAATTAATTTTCAGCATTTTCTTAATGTATTACTGAAGGTAAAATAATTAAATACCAAGCTTTCATAGACAAATATGAATAATTGACTCACCAACATGTCTGTCTTCTAACATGTTAAAAATGATACTGGTAAAACTTCAATGGCAATTATAAATTATTCATTCTTAATGTGTAACTGACTGTAAAATACAATCGATGCCAGCGTGTTCCATACAAATATTAAGATCTGACACAACTACACGCCTGTCTTCTAACATGTTAATAAAATAATTCAATTTTGGGTTTTCACTGTACACATGGTTCCAAGCAAATCACTGACAAATTACCCACCCCACTCTCATGTCTGCAGAAAGCAGTTTTAATGAGAGGCACATCTCATTACATAAAGTAAAATAGTAGAGCCCTATATATATACACCACGAGACATATTTCATTACATAAAATGAAATAGAAGTGCTCTATATATACCATTGAATGCTGCAGTAGTACAGTGGCTAGAATGCTTACCTACCAGGTCGGTGGTCATGAGTTTAAATCCCCTTTTAGGCAGATCGTTAAAATTGACCTGGGTTTCCAGGTCAACCATGCCTAAAACTGGCACCAGGAAATGCCCTGGAGAGTAAAGTCAGCTGATGTGATACTGAAAACATCACCCAATGAGGACCGATTTATCTATGAAAATATATGGATACCACATGTCCAATATGCTATAAAGCGTGTAAAAAGAGAGTTTAATTTACTATTTATATGGCATTAGTCCATAGCAAACCATGTCCCACTTGAAGTGGCTCAACACACCACAATTTATCATAATCAACCAAAACTGGCCACCAGTATTTGATACTACAAGCCCAGATTAAGTAAAATACATGTCCTGTTTTCCATTACAGCATTTCTACCGGTCCCTGCTGGTAATGAGTGTGTTGGTATATGGTGGAATTTCCAGTTATAAATTGATCTGAAGCTATGAGCTTCAAATTACTGTTAACACTTATGACTCAAAGTTTACTAGCACAAAATGAACCAGTGAACAGTTGATTTCTGAGCATGCATGCAAATAATGAAGGCAGTTTGGGCGTATAGTGTTAGATCTAAATATATGGTGTTACACAGGGGATAATGTGTTTAGAATTATGACACCATACACAGCGCTATCTAGATGATATGTCTTTGACACATTTTTTATGAGGTTTTGGTTGATCCAAAGATTGGTCAGAAAAGAATTTCACCATTACTGGGGATTGACCCCGGACCACTGAGTGAGTGAGTGAGTGAGAGAGAGAGAGAGAGAGAGAGAGAGAGAGAGAGAGAGAGAGAGAGAGAGAGCGTGCATGTGTGTATATATGTGTGTATATATATATATATATATATATATATATATATATATATATATATATATATATATATATATATATATATATATATATATATATATATCCTATTGTTGGCTATGGGCTAGGGAGTTGACAAAGAAATAGGTAAATACAACATTTCAGAGAGAAATCTCTCGACCTTCAGGTGTGTAGAGAGAGAGGGAGGGAGAAAGAGGGAGAGAGAGAAAATAATGATTAAAGACAAGAAGATCGACTTTATTGCACTGGGATGTCACCCCTCAATCTCTCTCTGCAGAACAACAAACTGACCACCAAAAGCATCACACAAAGAACAGCTTCAGTGATACCACCTGGGGTCTCTGGCAAAACTGCACTCGTGTTCTGAACCATGCAGTCTGAAAACAAACCCACAACCTTTAGAGCACAAGGCAGGTGACTTGACCACTTTCCAACAGAGCCCCTTCATTCACATAAACCTCTGATGAACTTTGCTTCAGCAAAATTAATTATTCCTTCTGCATGTATATTTGCGTATGACAGCTTAAAGAAGTAGAGCAATTTCTCCACAAAACACTGCTATATTGACCAATTTCATTGTGTCCGTCCAGGCAAACAATATGCTCTCTGTACACATAAGCATGCACAAATGAACACTGTAAACTGACTGTATAATTATCCAGGGGTAGAAAAATCTTAACATTATTCAGGAGCCAGCTCCTTTTCCTCAGGAGCCATCTCCTTTTCCTCAGGAGCCAGCATAGTTTTTTTAATAATATAAGCTAAAAAACACTCAGATTAAACTACATATTTTTAAAATGTGCCATTAAAAATGCAATTTATTAAGCAAAACAAAAACATACAATTTAGTAAGCAATATAAGATTGGATTAAAAGTAATTACTTTTTAAAGATATACTAATCAAAATAATAATAGCCATCAGTCATCCTTACAAAATTCATTACACATGTCTACTTGTTTTCCCATCAAAATACCAGCATTCAATGTGTCAAAGTCCTTTATTGGAGGCACAGGAATGGTTGCTACAATACTGAGATGCCTTCGCACAATTAGAAATCATGTTTACAAAGTTTGTGATTTTTCCAGCAGCTCGTTTAATGGTAGACCTATGCCAAGTACTCTGATCTCATACTACTCACTCAGTAGGTCACCTATGTTGTCCTCTTCAATTTCAAAATGCAGTAGCAAATCAATATATGATGGCTGGTTTATTATTCTGATTTAACCATGTATAGGAACATAAAACACTCACACAAACACATATAATGTAGTCATTTTAAAATAAATAGACATTTCTAAAGGGGGACTTGAAAATTAAATATGTATATATTTTCAAATATAATTTAGAACTGAAACTTTAAACTCCAGGTAAAAATTTTCAGGCACCATGATGGCCTGGATTTTTTCTACCACTGTAAATTACCAGCATAAATAATTTCATTAAACAATCCTTACAGAATACGCTTATAAAACTAACCATGAATGTACATCAGGAATCACACTAAAAATGTATCATCATGCACTGGCACAGTGAAATAGATCTAAAATAATACAAGTTTACATGCAATTATCCTGCTAAAAACCAGTTAGCAGCTACTGTATTTTAAAAATCAGCACTGACAATTAAGTGCGGCTAAAAATATATTAATAAACAGACACAAGAAGTCTGTAATTTATGCATAGAAAAAAAGTGATTATATTTCACTGCCAGTAGAAACTGAGTGTCACAAGTCATGTCAAGTCCCACACTCCTCACACATCTTGCTTGTGACATTACTACCATCACAAAGTTAAGCACCACAACAACTATCTACCAGCCAATGTCAACTTGAAATTTGCAGGAAGGAACAATAACAAAAATGGAAGCTGTAGATCACTATAATCATATGCCATGCTAATAAGCATGGATAAACACGGTTTGTCATCTCACACAATCACCAGTGTCAGATCAGGTCTGTAGTTTTGTCCGGTTTATGCCATTTGTCACCCTATACAGTTATTTAATTCTGTCTTCCTCTTGGTTACTGATCATGAAGTTTATCAATTGTCACTAAGTTTTCAAGTCTATTCCTGCTAACAACATACTCTGACAATCTTCGCTGTCATCTTGTTATGTTAATAAATTTGCAGTTTTCATCTGCTTCTTCTCATGAAACAGCAGATCATACCTAGCTTAATTCTATGTATGGACACATTAACGACATTTGATGAATTTCATAACCACAACTCAAATATTCCAGAAAATATGTTACTCTTAGTCTTAAACACTTTGTCCTTGTCAACTGCATAAAAAATATGTATCTCAATATCCAGCAACTGTATGATCTCTGCTTTAAGATTTCTATAAAACAGTTTTGAAAGCCCAGAACATTTTAGTCATTCACAAAATCCTTATTTGCTTCTCATTCCCAATTCATGCTGTGTTAAAAATCTTTGCCCGAAACAAATGATCATTGTGAATTGTCCAAACCAGAATATACTATGAACATGAGGTTGATAATAAAAAGTAAGCTGTAATCTACTGATTTAAAAGTTTGAAGATTGAGCACAATCCACTAATGGCAATGCTGATTGTATTCTGGTCCGAACCTTGGGCCTTGTCCATGTCAGACTGGAAGCACTAGACTGGAGTTTCACTCCTGTTTGAGCTCATCAGAAGTGCATATCCCTGACTGGGCATGGGATTGAACTCCGGATCACTGGCTGTGAAGCATGTGTGTAACCACTTGACCATGCAAGTCTAGACCAAATTATCATACTAGAATATCACAATGTTACCCATTGTAGGTTATAGTTCAATCTTCAAACCTCAAATCCCGAAACAACCAAATAAATCAATTTGATTTAAAAGTGTTAATTTATTGTTGTGGCAGAGTCCATGGACGCTCTATCTCTCTCTGCTTCTGCAGAGATTCAAAGGCCTTTTTGGGAGGCACCAGATGATCGGCTATACCAAATCGTTTCTTTTTGTTCCTGCCAGCCATGTAGTGGTCTTCATCGACAGGGTCCTGCTCCAGAGGTCGCCGACGAGCATCGAAATATGCAGATGGATGATACACTTGATGATTTGAAGGCTGCACTGGTGCAGGCTTTTCAGTTTGGACATTTTCTTCCAAAGTTCTATTTTCTGGATCATGGAAAAAGCGACAATTTTTGCCCATATGGCACTTTCCTTTCTTAAACTTCCAACAAATAGGCTGATGGGCAGGTTTTTTTGGAGCTGCTTGAGTCAGTTTGACATGTTTTTCTAAAATCTGATTTTTGGCTTGTTCTGCTTCTTCAAAGGGATTCACAAATACTGAGGTGCCAATTCTTGATTTGGCTACCTCAAAAATGCTTGGCAGTTTTTCGTGTCCGTTGGAAAGTGGACTTTGAAGTTTCTCTTCTGGTTCTAATTTGATTGTGGTTTTACATGCTGTAGACTCACTATACTTGTTCTCATCTTCATCCTCGTTATCATCATTATCAGTTTGATCAGATGTCACAAAGAAGTTAGAGATTGACTCTGAAATGGCAGGCTCCTGTTTGATACTGAAATACAAGAAACAAAACAATGTTCAAAATAAAGAAAACTGTAACACAAAGTTTAAGAAAAAAAAGATTATACTGAAAAATTACATATTTTGTGTACAAATACAGCAACAATGCAGTTGTAGGCTCCATTCAGCCACAATTAAAACACATAGAGAATGTATACCACCATTTAGGCATGTAAAAGAAAACACAAAAAGAATGTGTGGGAGTAATAATTATGCAACAGAAAGCAATATTGGTAGATAAGTATCTGAAATATTAATCTAATTTCTTACAGGAATCCATATATTAAAAAAAAATCATGCAAAAGAAATGAAATGTGCCTATACTTTAAAAGATGTTTGTCAAGCTGTGCCAAAGACAAAACTAATAGAAAATTTATTTCAGATAAAATTCTGTCTCAAAACAAAAAAAAGGAAGCAATTCACTACTTGACAGTTTTTTGCTTTTCAAATAAGTTAACAGGAAAGAACAATGCTTTCAGAAGTATGTGACCTATAAGCCTGACACTTTCAGAATGTATTTTATCTTCATGAATGTGACTTAGACTGCTCAAGCATCGCTATACTTCTCCGCAGATGTTGAAATCCAGCAACCAGCTGTAGCTGAGCTTATTTTAAAGAATTTATGATGAAGTGATGCCACTGCACTCATGACAAGTGCAAGTCTCATCCAGTAGAAATGGAAGAATGTCAATGCTGACTGTCCCTGTTGCAAGCTGGTTAACTAAAACACTAAATGTTCGACCTGTCTTCACTTTCTCTACAGCATTCATTTGCTGTTCCATACATGGTTCCCCACTCCGACAGCTGGCATAAAAAAAAAGTAATGTACCAAGATGCAATTTGCTGCCCTCAGTATATATCCCCCAATTACCTCTTGTTTTCATTCCCTGCAGCGATGGTCTGTCACATGCTGTCTATAGAATCTTGCAGGGTAGGACGGGGGTGGGGGGTGGGGGGGGGGGGGGGGGGGGGGGGGGGGGGTAATTTGGCCTGTGGAATTCAAGTCGCCGTGAACTTGTATAAGTTAGGGTAAGGACGCTATGGACATTATATCCACACAAGCTTATGAAGTTTTGATGCCTCCACAAGTGACAGAAACCCATTCCACAGTCATCCCAGCATGGCTGGGATTCAGAAACAAAAATCGCCAGCCACTGTAGACTGCAGGTGAAATATTAGTAGAGGGTTCATTGTCTAACGCAACCCGATCCAAAACTGGAAATAATATTCTGCGCTTGCGCAGAAGGATCCATTGGGTCCCCAAAAATGACTATGAAATGACCGTGCATGCTTCTGACATCATTCATTTAATCAAATATCACGTGACAATAACAAACCACATCTTAGTTTCTGCAGAATAGGTCAGTCTAACATTCTGTGCATAGTATTTGGTTGAAATGATCATGACTTTGAAATAAATTCAATTATTTGGCATACGGTAAGTAATTTTATTTTCTAGAGCTGCATCTGTAAATCTTTGAATATGTTGAGATGGATTTTTGAATGTTGCATCCATTTTTACATATATCTGGAGTTTCATCGCCAGTCATCTTCATTTTGTGGTAGAAAAAAATATTTATGTGGAGATGTTTCAACTTTGCGAATGGAAATCCAAAATGGCAGCCGATCCATCGGATTAGCAAATATACTTTTTACATTTAAAACGTGCGATTTGAACTACTACAGTTAAAGAGAATACAAGATTAAAGGTTATTAATAATTTATCTGTATACTTTTACTATTTATTACCATATAACATGTTGAACATATTTTTGAAGTCAGTTTTCATATCCGTCTATTGAGTCAATCTTGCATGGGCTGGCAGTACTTTGAGTACAATTTATTTTAAAAGTAACTGTAAATGAGTAAATACTGTTAGATAAGTAATTTTTAAATCTGCAGCATTTGTCTTGTATTTTTGCATCTTTCATTATTCTTCATCAGTGGACCCCTGTCATACTCAGAAAATGAATTTTCATGGCGACATCATGGCTGATAATTTTTTAAGACTACATTTTTAAAATGTTAATGTTGCATTGATCATGTTTTTCTAATTGGATATTTGCTAATGAGTACCACCACAGCTACAGAGGCCTTGAGACACCAAATCCAGCGGCACCTCAATAAAGTCTGTATGTCAATTCTAAGCAGCAAGCGGAGATATTGAGTGTTATGATCTTAAACAAAGAAATCCCAGAGAAGGTTAACCCAGTCAACAAATGCTCACAAAAGTCGGATGTGTCGGCCTAATGGTGCAAGAACACAGCTCTGCTGTAAACAGGCACAACGCAATCACGTCCAAAAAAAAAAACTCCGGATGAACGCAGAAGAAGAAAAAAGAAATACTTCAGGAATCTGCTCACTTAGCTTCTTGCTATTACTATAACTTTTTTGTTTTTAAACGAACATCTTAACAACCATACATCATTTAGATCGGGACAGCAAGACCTAACTGTTAATGTCAAAACTATAATCAATTAATTAATGAATTAATTGGCAGCAATGTTTAATTGCTAATTAGTAATTAGGTCGTGGCACAAGCTATCGAAACAGGGAAGTACCAGTTAGGACCTTAGCACCATTTCGCATAGTAAAAGATATAGCTTGCCTAGTTTTAAAGCTAACATTAAGAATGTACGTGGCAATTAATGAATAATAAATAATTTGTGGCCATTTTTAACTGCAAAATAGGTTGCTACACATCATATGTAAAAATATAATACGACATGAGCAGTTAGGCTTCGATACTCTGATCGCAATGATGTTGTTGAGATGTTCGTTTAAAAACAAACGAGTTAGATAAAAAAAAACCTTTGATCAATTCAGCTATCACTTTGAGTGGGACACGAAGGAAACAATAAACATGCCCAGAGAGTGGATGTATGAAGATTTTCTTTTTTTGGTTTAACATCACAACACTCAAATATGCATATCTTTGCTTCTATTTGACATAATACAGACATCATTGAGATACCGTTGGATTTGGTTTTTCAAGGCCTATCAATCTGTCGTGGTCTTATTGGTAAATACCCAACTTGAAAAATAATGATCTAAATACAGTTTAGTTTACTAAAAGCTGGTGCATTGAGACTATCGAGAATAGGTTTGCATACACAACTACACGGATATCGCTATAGTTACATCAATCTCGCAACACCAGATACATCTAAAACATGCCTAATTATAATGAATATACACGAATGGACATTAAATTAACATTTACCTGACTTCCTGCGTCTTGTCACTACCACTGTCAGTAGACTCATCCTCATCTCCATCACTATCCGAGTAATTCGCCACCAGGGAAGCCAATGCCATATTATTGTAATTTAAAACAAATATTATTTCAGCTGCACTTATCTACACATTTAAAGCACGGGTCTTCATTGCTAAAAGCTACAGCACACTAAAAACGTGACACTGAAAGAGGTTAAAAACACATTCTAAAAGAATAAAATCTATATCAGTTGTCCCCTTCCATGAATCTAAAATCGTTTGTCAACAGACGGTTTTAAATATCTACACCGCAGATTCGGAGTTCCTGACGTTTGATTGGCTGAAAATGCCTGAATGCTATTTTTAGTCCTGCACATGATTCCGGTCTCGCCGAGTTACACGCAGACGTACAACACGTTGACCAGTTTCAGGTCTACTCATCCAGTCTGTTAACTTTCTAAATTCTCAATTTGTTGCGTTGGGTGAGAATGGGGATTAATTACCTTTATTACATTCGTTTATTCAGTTTTAAGTAGGCTTACGTTTTAAAAGTTTGCTATCGGTTGTAATTGCTTGTCAGAAAATAAATATAAAAATGTGAGTGAGTTCTTGTGAACTCAAGTTGAACTGTTTTACTGACCATCTTGATCTTGTCATCACTGAGGGACGCGTGAGGTCAGTTGACTTAAAACTGCAGTGTAACAGGCCGGCGTAATATTATTTTGAGCTAGCTCATAGGTGCTTCGTCACCCTCCGCAAGTATTGATTGACTGGTTGCGTAAAACCGACATTGCCTTCTGACACACCCTTCTTATCTCAACTTATCTGTGCTCTTTGATCTCTGTCGTTCTCAGCAGACGCTAAAGTGAGTGACGATGCTGGTTTATAATTCCCCTAGCGCAGGTCAGCATGGTTGAATGCGTAAGAACGCGTGTTCTTAATCATCTGTCGTGCTGATGCCGAGGTACACCGTTCAACCCCAACACTGGACAGCTGGAGTAAAATGTTGACCTGTCGTCCTTGATTTGGGAACATTAATTACAAGTACCTCTGAGGTCGGAGTGGGTTCGCCTGATGGTGAGGGACGCTGTTAATAGGGAAAGCTAATCCACACGCAAAATTCAGTCCATCACTACTATAAATAGTGTGTATGGTCTACGTTTGAGTTCAAAGTGAGCGCCAAAAAAAAAAATTCTCCTAGTGCACTGATTGTGAAATTGCTTCTACCCCTCCCCCATATGACATTTGCTACCGCCATAATGGCCAGCACACTTGCTTGTGATCGGCGCATCCATGAGTTCGATTCCACACTGACATATTGATTGTTAAGTTGATATGAACTTCCAGGTCTACCCAGCCTAACTTGAGTATTTGGACATATTCTGGGAAGTAAAAGCTGCCAGCTTGACCACTTGGTCTTTAAAATTATGGGGCTAACACCATATACTCATGCCTCGAGGCTTTAAAAAGGGTTAATTTCTTGTTACTACAGGTGGTGCCAACCCACTCTTGACCTCATGCTGCTGCTTAGCCAAGACAGTTGTAGGCTGGAATAGATGATATACCTATAACATAGGCTGTATAACTTAACCATAGACAGATAAAAGGCATCATGACAATATTTTGAAGAAGTTAACTCGACATAGAGAACTGGTTACTCACATCAGAGGTAGACAATCTACATTATTTGGGCACATCATGAGAAAGATGAGTTGAGCTTATAACCGACATTACTGCACTCAGGACATTCCCATTCGTGCTCCGTCCCCTTGTTCAACAGCCAGTGAAGAGTCATACTACTAATCGTTCCCACCGCTCTCTGATTTAAAGTTCTCCTGGTCTTCCCTCACAGTTGTGAGCTGTGTGGTCTCGAGGTATGGTGTCCGCCTCGAGTGCTGGAAGTCGCGGGTTCAAGCCCCAGTGATGACCGGAATTTTTTTTCTCGTGGACCTCTAGTAATAAAATTTCCCCTGGTCTCTGGGTAGTGAGATCGGACGCTCGTGTGTATTGTTGTGCACGTAAAAAATCCTTTGGCAGTTGGAAATCGAAAAAGAGTAGCCTAACGGCGCTGCCCGGGCAAAATTTCGAGTTAAAAATCTACCCAAAGTATTCCAGGATCCTCGGCGGTGCTACGGAGTTTGTGCACTGAGCTGAGTTTCTCCAGACTCAGGTTTGAGTTAGGAGGAGAACGGAGCACTTATGGGTTGCACCCGTGTGCCGTGATGTTGATCCATCGACTAAACTAAACTAAACTAAACAACAGTTTTGAGATTCTTCCTGAACCCCTGCTGATCCCCCGCAATCTCATTCTTTCCACATACAGGTTCTCAATCTGTTCCCCCGCCTTCTCCACTTGGGCCTACAAGTGCACGACCACCTCTCCCTTGTCCATAGACAATCTACCACCAAGAGGTCCATTCCCTGCCAGCCTATCGGCCTGTTTATTCCCCCGCATGGCCAGGGCAAAATATCCACACAATTCTCACAATCTGTGACCTCTGAAGCGATGATGGCCCTTTCCACACAAAACATCCCTTTCTCCACCTTTCAAAGTATATTCTTTGAATCTGTAATAAATACAACGTGTGTTGCAGTAGTCTCCACTAACCAACGGAATGCCACTGTTACTGCTTCCACTTCCATTCTCATGTTGGAAGTCATAGTCTCATATGCCAGACTCTTTTTCAAGATTCGTCCATTAGCCTTTGCAATAAAACCCCAACCACTACATCTGTTTCTCACCTCTAACTCATTGGTCTAGATGACTAAGTCACCTTGATGTGTGTTACTCTGGATCAGTTGTTGCACTTAACTCATTGTGGCCCGCTGCCCATTCTCTGCACTCACGACCCCGTGTTACTATTACATTGTGCCAGTCCGTTCTGTCTTCCATAACTTCAACCCACTCTTTTTCATGATTGATGGTCTTTAAATCACACACCTGATGCACAGATAATTCTACCTGTGCCATCCAGGACCTGCCTTGTCTTAGTTTATGACCCTTGACCATATCCATATCTGCAGCAACTCTCAGGTACCATTTGGCCTGAAGGACCCTATGCCTATCCGTTATTGTTGGTAGCGCCAGGATCATGAGAAGGAGAAAGCTGGAGTATGTTGTCACAGCAGGGAAGGTTGGAGGGGAGGAGAGGCAGGGGAAGACAAAGATAGAAGATACTGGACAATTTGATATGGCATGGAGGAGCATCTGTATCAGAAATTATTGGTGGTACATGAGACGGAAGGCTGTGGACAGACATGAAGACCAATGTCGCATGGCATGGACTATAAGAACATAACTAATCATACTGTAGAACCACAGGGGCAGAATAGTTCAAAGGCTGTGGTATTCACTGTCACGTTTCTGGATGTTATGGGCTGTTGTTTATTTAGTTTGGCTACAGACTGCCTACTCAACCAGAACAGCACAGCTCACGTTAGTCCATCAACAAGTCTATCACACCATATGAGGAGAACGACAACGCCTTTATTGTCGGCAAGCATCAGAAAACGTTAAGGAATGCAGAGGATGATCCAGTCTTCAGTCTTTCACATGCTACTCTCATTCACGCCTTGAGCTTACAAATCAAACCTACACAATTGGGTGGACTGTTAGGCAACGGAGCGTGAACTTGCCTGTGTTAGTAGTGTCGATGTGTCTAGGTGTAAGCAACATGACCCTAACCTCCTCGCGTGTTCTAATGTCAAATCATTTGGGTATTACCTGTTATAAAGTATCATAGATGCGCTGGCGCAGTCACTCCACGAACCCTCAATAAGATCTGGAACTACATCACCGTGTATAGGCCATTGATGGCAAGCTACCCTTCTAACTGTCGGCTGGTAACAACTGTAAACTTGTGCCTTGTGTTCACGAAGGCCGTCACACAAATCTTGTCGTCTGTAGTCTACGCAGGCTGAAGCTTGAATGCCACAAAACTACCGTTAAGTAGTTATGCTACGTACTGTATGACGTGGCATTCGTTTATTCTAGGTGCTCCATTGTGCACCTTTCCAAAACTTTCCCAATTCTAATTATTGATGCACTCGCTCATCATTTTAACTCATCTACGCTGTCATCAGCTACATGACATTCACATCTGCCTCATGCAGATTTTGTTTCCTTTCACAATGTGGACTGTTTGAAGTTTTACAATATAAAAGTATGGTTTACTATCATTGAATGTAAGAAAGAGAGTGCTGGAGTGCTATAAAGAACCTGTTTTACTGTATTGGAGTGAATCTTTGAATGTAAATGAACAAATTAGGAAGAACTTGGAAGCAACAGAGATGTGGATCCTGAGACAAATGTTGCAAATTCCTTGGACTGCCAAAGTAACTAACAACAATTGCCTCAAAGAGGGTAATGAAACTAGAACATTGCATACAACAATAAGAAAGAGACAAACGGCTTTCTTTGGTCATGTTATGAGAAGAGAGGCATTGGAGAACATTATGACAACTGGAAAGATCGAGCGGAAGAGAGACAGAAGTAGACTAAGAGAAATTCTGGATGAATTGAGACGTTGGCATGGAGTATCATCATCAGCAGAGTTGATCCAGAAAACCAAAGACAGAGGTCTGTGGAGAGTCATGAATGCCTACACCAGTTGACATGACACTTGATGATGATGATGATATACTTGATTCTGGGAAGGCAAATACCTAGCCTTCCTAAGCAAGGGTGAAAAACTCTAAGGGTCTGTGTGCAGTTGAGAATAGTAGGCTGAATAGGCTCCTGCTAGGCATAATTTTAAAATAGAAAACCTACATGTGATATTGGCATAGACACATTTGGATCCTTGCAGGTGCTATGGAGTTCATAGACTACTGAGACTCTTTGAGACATCTGTTATCATTACTGACTAGAAGTATTATTAAGATAACCTTGTGCAATGAAAGTGATTCTAAACAGAAAAATTTAGTTGTATATCCTTTACAGGACGTTGCGGTCAATCCCAATATTATTTGTTTGGTTGTTTGTGATTTTTTGCAAGTTTACATTTAGTAGTTTGCCTTTGCTTTCTGAACAATTGACACTCATACCATTGTATGAAAAACAGTGCAAGGCAGCCTGCTTCCAGATCGCTCACAGCAGTGTTTCAAATATGTGCGGAATTGCGATTGCGTTTCGTAACCCCTTTGCCACAGCGAATAATGTCAGTATTCTCAAGCATAAGCACAGACCAACTGATTATATACAGGAATATCAGGATAAATGTTATCACTAAGTCAGTCATATACTCTGACATTTAAAAAAAAAATAATATTACTAACTCAGTGTCAATAGCATATTGTAAATCAATATTCTGCTAAGTATATCCCAAGTATATTTTCTGTAGACCTGATTGCAAGCTCGTAGTTTAATACAAATAAATATCAGTGGGACACTCTCTAGGGTAGAGAAGCATGTGAAACTCACAAACATCAAATGTCTTGCTGAAAGGCATAGAGATCAGGTCTTGCCAAATGGCATAATGATCAGGTCTTGCCAAATGGCATAGAGATCAGTTCTTGCCAAATGGCATAGAGATCAGGTCTTAATGGGCTAACTCCACAAACCTTTGTCTAAAGAGAAGACCCCAGCAAAACAGTAGGTCTGTGGGTGATGGTCATATCACAGATTTGAAGTAATTCATAGAGTTAACTGTCCCACTTTAGATGGATATACCAAGCAGTAGGACAAGCTCCTACCTCAGTGCTAGTCCTTCACATATACAAGGTTGTAATGAAGTGGGGTGCCCATTTACCCTTCCTTATCACCTTCTCTTCAAGGTAAATCCATAAAAATATCTGATATCCATATTACAAGACCAGCCAACCCTAGACCCATACTGGTAGGAAATAAAATCTCCGATATCTGGGAATTGAAATAAGACCACTCTCTTGGTAACTAAAACCACTAACCACCATGTTTTCCCATAGTGAATTTGAATAACGAAGACACAAACCATATTTCACTGTATCTCGTCAGGTACATACTGCCTGGCAATAAATCGTATAATCTATGGTTTGTCTTTGTTATTCAAACTAACCACAATGCCATCACAATTTCTTATTGCCATAATATATGTTTGCTGCTGCTGTGGTGTAGTGGCTAGATTCTCAACTGTCAGCCTGGAGTCAAGGGTTTGAATTCACATCACAGCAGAGTTTAGAAATTATTAGTACCTAGCTTGACCCAACCTAAAATGGGTACCATAAATGTCTTGGGGGAAATAAAGATGGCAGACGTGATACTGACCACAGCACACACGGAGAGTTGAGTTGAGCTAGGAACTGACATCACTGCACTCAGGACTTTCTCATACGAGCTCTGTCTCGTCATTCAACAGCCAGCGAAGGATCACACTACTAATCATTCCCACCGCTATCTGATTGAAAGTTCTCCTGGTCTTCCCTCTCAGTTTTGAGATTCTACTAGAACCCCTGCCAATCTCCTATAATCTCATTCTTTCCACATATGGGTTCTCAATCTGTTCCTCCACCTTCTTCGCCTGGTCCCATAGGCGTATGACCACCTCTGCCTTGCCCATACCACCAAGAGGTGCATTCCCTGCCAGCCTATCAGCTTGTTCATTCCTCCACACCCCCACATGGCCAGGGCACAAAATCCATACATATCGATCTAACCCTATGTGCCGAGTGTACCTTAGGGTTTGTAAAAAGTTAATTTATTACTTTAATACAATCATTTTTTTTATTGGTGCTCGCTCGCTTTATACTCAAGCGTAGTCCATACACACTATTTTATAGTAGTGATGGACTGAATTTTGTGTGTGGTTTAGCTTTCCCTATTAACAGTGACCCTCGCCATCAAGCGAACCCACTCAGACTTCAGAAGTAACTACAATCATATGTATTACAATGAACCTGCTAAAGATTACTGGTACCCTGCTGCCTTGACAGATACATTGTGCTAAACAAAAAAGCATATTAACTACAACTCATGGCAGTAGCAAATGTGACTGATCAGACCAATTCTCGCAGTAAATCTTCCTCCACAATGGATGCATGTGAACACTTGGTCATTTCCTCCATCATGCACTATATGACGTCTCACCTGCTCAATGTGTAACCTATCTTATGATCTATGCTAATGTTTACAAGTGCCATTAATAATGTTTATTTGCATATTTATTTTGTTTACAAGTACCATTAATAATGATTATTTGCATATTTATTTTTTCAGTTCTGCGGAATTGCATTTGGTGGCACCTTGTGTTTTTGGAAAGATAAAGAAAATGTCAGGAAAAGTGAAGTCTCGTTTGTCAGCAAATGCAGCTGATAATGCAACACAGTCTTTGAACGAGAGGATCTTGAAAGAGTGTCATAGCCTGTATATTGATCCTGAAAATGGTAAGAAATCAGCAGTTGTTTAGTATTGTTAGGACATAAAGATGTCAATTGCAGTGAGAAAAAGAGTATTGCAGTGCTACATAAAACCTGTACTTTTGTATGGATGTGAAACATGGACAATGAGCAGACGAGCTGAAGAACATCTAATGGGGATGGAAATGTGGTTTCTGAGGAAAATGCAGAAAGTAATATGGACAGACAGAAAAGTCAGTGAGCAAGTCCTACAAGAGGTAAATGAAAACCATAAACTGAATAGAGAAATTAGACATAGTCAAAATTTTTTGGGGCACTTTATGAGAACTATACTAGAGAACTTGGTAGCAACTGGCAATATTGAAAGGGAAAGAACAGGGGGGGGGGGTGCAGAGTTGTAATTATCTGGATGGCTTGGCCACATGGTATTGTTGAGACAAGAACACAGAGCTGACTCACGGCTCTGGTTTTCGTGTGAGATGACGAAACACATCCTCTCACGCTTATCGGCATGGCACATGATGATGATAGTATTGTTGAAGACTCAAATATAACCTGCCTAATCCAACACCATCTGAATATTTATGTTCAAGTATTTTTCTAGTTCTTTTAATAAATTCCATGTTATGTTGCACAACACCTTTGTGCATTTTATTTACGCAGGAGCTTCAAATTAAAACCTGAAAAGTGTGATAGAAATTACAATAACCATGACATTGTCTTGTAACCTGTCATTATTGTTGTTAAGATATCAAGAGTGTTCAGCAGTGACAACACAGTGACATCATAATTACAGTTTAAAGATAGCCACCCCACTTTTGACATGCACCAAAGAGGAGTAACACTCTGTTATCCGTTATTTGATCAGTGAAGGTGTGAAACTATATAAATTCATTTGCGAATGAAGGTTTAGTGTGGTGATGCATGCAGGTCAGTACAGCAAGTGTATGAGTGGAGTAGGAAGTATCAGAATGGCGTGACTTCAGGGACAGACTATTCACGACCGGGTCAGGCACACCAAGTAGTGATAACAGAGTTGATTTTTCTACCGGAATTCAAAAACTGTATCGGCGCTGGCGGGCTTGCATTGAACATAGTGATGACTACATTGAAAAATGATACATTTGTTCTTTACTTTTTCAGAATATATTCACACACAAAACAATTAAGATTTTCATTTGAAGCCTTCTCATAAAATACCATCCATCCATCATGTGCCATGCCGGTAAGCATGGGCAGTCATGACTCACCATTTCACTCGATCACCAGAGTTGTTGATCAGCTCAGTGTTCCTGTCTCTACCATGCCATGTGGCCAAGCCATCCAGGTATTTACTACTCGGTCTTCCCCTTGGTCTGTTCCCTTCGATCTTGCCAGTTGTCATCAAGTTATCCAATTCATTTCTTCTCATAACATGTCTAAAAAAATGTTGACTGTCTTTGTCTAATTTCTCTAATCAGTTTACGATTTTCCTTTGTTTCCTGTAGCACTTGGTCATTGGTTTTTCTGTCTGTCCATGGAATTCTTTGCATTCTTCTCAGAAACCACATTTCTACAGCCATCAGATGTTATTCAGCTTGACTGCTCATTGCCCAAGTTTCACATCCATACAAAAGTACAGGCTCTTTGTAGCACCTCAACACTCTTTTTCTCTTTTCAATTGACATCTTTTTATTGGTCAGTACGTTTTTCATCTTGCTAAAGGCTACTTTTGCCATGGCGATTCTTGTTGTATTCTCTTCAAGGCATCTCCCATCAGATGTTATGACTGTTCCGAGATAATTGTACTGATCTACACAATGTTGACTCCAGCACCAAATTTTAAGTGTACATCGTGTGTCAAAGACTCTTCACGTATTTACTGTACTGTTCCTCTGCCCTGATTGTGAGACATGTTTGGACGCAGATTGGTCTGATCTGCCACCTCTGAACACACTCTAGGACTGGGAGATTAATTACATTGTAATCTTCTTTGGCAACAATAGACAAACAACTGTACAACATGCTTTTGTTAACTCTTTCATTTCAGTCAAACAGGGTTTCTCAGCAGATATCGGGGAGGGGAGGGATGGCACACATTACCATGGGCCAGCATCCTACTCTTTCTTACTACAGCAGTGCACTTATCTTCTCCTTCTTTTCCTCTCCTTCTACATGCAGCCATGCCAATTTCTTCTTGCTCTTATGAAACAATCATCTTCTATTTGAAGCCCAACACTTTTAAACTGCAAGAGAAAACTGCTACAGCCATCTGCAGCAATTTTTAACTCTATTGACTCCTGGAACAGTTCCTGAACACCTACATTTAAGAATGGGATACGGCTGTCAAGCGTAAATAATTCTGCAATATTGTCATAAATACATTCACCGTAGGACTAATACATAGGTCAGCATGGCCGAATGGATAAGAACGTGTGTTCTTAAACATCCGGTGTGCTGATGCCGAGGTTAGAGGTTCAACCCCTACACCGGACAGTTGGACTAAAATGTTGACCTATTTTCCTTGACTTGGGGACACAAATTACATGTACCTCTGAAGCCAGAGTGGGTTTGCCTGATGGTTGGTTGGTTGGTTAGTTAGTCGACAGATCATCATAATTGCACATCGGACCATTCAGTTCATAAGTGCTCGGATCCCCTACTCAGCAAATCCTGCAGTGTGTAGCGACTAACAACACCAGTTCTGTGTTGGTTTATCAATCTTCATTTGGCTTCCTGCATAATGTTGCCTGATGGTGAGGGACACTGTTAATAGGGAAAGCTAATCCACATGCAAAATTCAATCCAGCACTACCATAAGTAGTGTGTAAGGACTATGCTTGATTTCAAAGTGAGCCAGTGCAAAAACAAAATGACTAATATGATGATGTTTGGGTTTCAGTCAGTCAGGTACTATCTTCATAATGGTTTGCCTCAATGGGTCTGCCACACCCCTTTGTTTCTTAGTTTGTTTGTACACTCTGACAGTCAGCTGTTATCCATCTCTTAAATCTATCACCCCAGTTGTATCAATGCTCACTTCTTGTTCTCCTACCTTTGTCATTTCCCTCCAATATGGGCTTTAGAAGTGTGTATCCTGTCTTTTCTTTTCCAGCTTCTCTAAGACTACTACTATTATAACTTCTTCTTCTTCCTCTACTGCTGCTTCTTCTCTTCCTCCTCCTCCTTTGACAGCTCAGACTCATGAGTATATACAATACATATTAAAGTGTGAAATGTGCAGTCTTTTCTTCGATCATAGGGTAGAGGACAATATAACAAACATATTTCTTCTAAATTTGGCTGAAAACATTCAACCCCTGTCTTAAATAGCTGACCAAAGCCAATGCAGTATCTTGTGTTCCTTTGCCTGCCCTGTTCGAGCAAACTACATGTTGTGCTGAAGTTTATAGGTTGGCTGCAATAGTCAATTTCAGCCTAAAATATTGGTATCATTAAGTTGTTTTTGTCTCGTTTGTTTTCTTCTCATAATAACACAATATCCTTTGCATTACCTTCACCACCTATGCAACAGTAATTGTTGTCTGTGTTACCAGTACTGTTTCATCCATGCTTATGTGTTACCAGTTGATTAAAAATCCTCCCTTTCTACTATTCTCTTTCCCCGTAGTCCCATCTTCCCTCCACTCCCCATACAGAACAACGCAACATTCTGTGCAGGATACATGCAAAGAGACATGATCAATACAATTTCACGGGGTTTGGCAGCGATGCGGGTGATGGCGGCAGCAAACTGTGAGCAGCGCCATCTATGTCTTCTGTACGAGGGGCTGGTCATGTCTGTTTTGGAGTATGCAATGGCAATCCTGACTGTCAGCCATAAGCAGATAGAAAGGATGGAAAGGATACAGAATGAAGCTATGCGCATTATTCTTGGATGTACAAGAGATACAGCATGCAGGGCGATGCGCTACCTTCTTGATTTTCCAACCATTGAAGAGAGAATGCAAGTTTGCAGGGCACGTACCTACCTCAGAATTAACGCAAACACACAACATCCACTGCATAGTGAAATTAGGAAGGTGAAGGGCAGCAGGTTAAAAAGAGGACGGTCGTGGATGGGTCAAGCCGAGGACATTCTTCAACAGGTGTGTTCACTTGAGGACTTAGAACCTGGCGAGGAGTGGGTGCAAGTGCCAACAGACTTCTGCACATCCTTTTCAGTTTGCATCCAACTAGATAGAAAATGCAGACAAGAAAATCCGGCTGCTGTTGAGGCTGAAGTACAAGTGTTGATTTTCGAGAATTCGCTAGACAGTGACGCGGTCATCTACACAGATGGGTCGGTCGTCCGACATGTGAGAAGCTCATGGGCCTTTACAGCTCGGGCCGGAGGGAGAATTGTGAAGGAGGACTCTGGTGCTTTCACTGAAACCACAAGTAGCCTGACCATGGAAGTCATGGCAGTAAGTAAAGCAATAACATGGCTCGAGACACAGACATTCACTAGGGCTTGTTTCCTTAGCGACTCAATGAACATGATCAAGAGGATAGAGGAGGGGTCGATCCGAAGAGAATGGTTGCTGCCTCTGAAGCGGTCTCGGCTGGCAAAGATTAGTTTCATCTTCGTGCCAGGGCATGCGGGAGTACAAGGAAATGAGCGGGCTGACAAGCTCGCAGGTGAGGCTACTGTTGAGGGCGGACGCGCCATGGACCAGGCTGACATTCTGAATGCTCTACGAGAAGTGAGACTTTTGCAAGAACCAAGTGATGACTGTGAATCTACAACAATGGCCAGACTGCGAGAGCAGCAAATTAAAAGAGGGGTGGCCAAACAAGAACACTACGCAGGAAGCCAAAGAAGATTGATAAACCAACACAGAACTGGTGTCGTTAGCCGCTACACGCTGCGGGATTTGCTGAGGAGGGGATCCGAGCACTTATGGACTGAATGGTCCGATGTGCAACGAGGATGATCTGTCGACTAACTAACTAACTAACTAACTAACAATTTCACTGAGAGTTGCGAATGTGCATCACAATAAAAGTAGTATCAAATTTGGTTGTAATTAATTTGAGAGGGTTAATCTATACAGAGAGATCTGATGACATGTTGCATCGACCAAAAAGTTCAACATGGGCTGTTTCAATTTCGAAACAGGAGAACATAAAAACTGATTAAATGTCATATAATTGATTAAATGTCGTATAATTTACAGATAATTTATGTAGCTGGTGCAATTGTCTGCTCTCCTGGTCGACCTGGGGTCAGATCGCCAGTAAGGCAGGCTGCTTTCATGGATTTGACAGAATCATCAAAAATTTTTACCAAAATATGTTGCTGGAGATGAGGAGGCTGGCATGATATTGGCAACATCATCATCTGCCAGTTGGTTCCAGTAGATGTCAATTCTGTGTGTTGATTAGTTAGAGCTCTCATCTGGGGGCGCTGCGGTAGTGTAGAGGCTAGCACGCTTTCCTGACGGCCAGGTAGTCATGAATAGAATTCACATTGCATGTCCGCATGGCCGAATGAGTAAGAACGCGTGTTCTTAAACATCTGTTGCGCTGATGCCAAGGTAAACGGTTCAGTCCCTACACCGGATAGCTGGACTAAAATGTTGACCTGTCGTCCTTGACTTTGGGATGTAAATTGCAAGTACCTCTGAAGTCGGAGTGGGTTCATCAGATGGTGAGGGAAAGCTAATCCACTCGCAAAATTCAGTCCATCTACTATAAATAGTGTGTATGGACTACGCTTGAGTTCAAAGCGAGCAAGCGGGGAAAAAAAACAGAAAACAATTCACATTGAGACCAATTAACTAACACTGATCTGGGCATTTCGGTCGATCCAGCCTAAATAGGTGCCAAGAAAAGTTTTGGAAGTAAAGACAGCCCGTGTGATGTTGTCCACACCTTCCCCCCTTCCTCCACGTGTGCCAGTTGGTTTATAAAACTATTGGGCTAACACAACATGCCCAGTATTTCTGTAAGATGCGTGAAATGGTTCTTTACTTACTTTACATGCCTTGTACTGTTATCCAGCTCTGGCACATGAGTTATGAATGCAATTCGTAATCCCGCATACCACGTTCAAAACTCAGCTGCAGACAATTTGGAAGCAGACTGCCTTGCTTTGGTTTCTGTACACTGGTATGAGTGCCGGTCGTTCTGAAAGCAATGGCAAACTACTGAACGTAAGCTTGCCCAGGAATCATTAATCAGTCAAATCATGCGGGAAGTGACTGCTATGTACTGTAAAGAATATGCAACTAACTTAACAACTGTTGTCCATTGTTGTAACATGTCGTTACAAGAAATGTTGCATTGTTGGGTTAGGGCTAGTGAAGATAGCTGAGAGTCTGGGCCTCCATCTGCTGGCACCAAGGAAGAAGATCACAGTTCTCCTAATTGGAAACCATTCGGCTGGAAAGAGCTCCTTCATTAACTGGTGAGTACAGAAATGTAACTGTGCACATAAATGGTAAAGCTGCAAGTTATAGGGCTGTTTCATGTTCTGAAACTTAACTTATGAAGTGGGTTAGCTGGTTTTCTTTCTCACTACATTGTCCTACTCTATCAGTGAACCATATTGCAAAAAGACTTTGCAAAGAGCAGGCGTTTAGGCTGCTGCCCTGGCAAAATTGTTAGGAAGGGAAACCTACCCACAGGTTGGGGAGCCCGTTATCTTGGATGGAATCTGTCTATAGAAAGAAAACTCACACTAATGCATGCTGAAGCCACACATGCTGACCTTTGAGGTGCATATCTAACGGTGATGCACTGCCCTTGAAAGAGGAATGAAGAAGAAGATGAAGCATACAGACTTTAGACAGATTGTCCCTAGAGACAAATCAAATTCCTTTATTAGTTCAGCCACAGAATGCTTTATATTTTCAGGACTGTGAAACATTTGTTTCCTCCACCTCTTCCTTCTCTTCTTCATTCTTCTTCTTGATTAATCACTTACTGTTAGACTAGGATGTTAGAATCTTTGAAAAAGACTTGTTTTTTAAGAGAAATCCTTCTCCCCAGATCAGTATGCTGGGGATAGAACATGGTGTACCATTATATTGCTAGGTTACAGTGTCACCGATTTGCCGTTCCTAAATTAAATTCGGTATCCTCATGTACTATATAAGCAATGGTAAATATTGTACACATGTTTTGAAGAAATTTTAGCAATTTTCATCAGGTGGAGAAAACATCATATATCTTCACTGTGTTGAATTACATATCTAATATTCTCTAATAGGGGAAAATCATAGGAATATCATAAACATGTTACGCATAATATTTAATTTGATATCATTACTGGATAGTCCAACATGTCCTAGTATAAATAATTAACAATCATCAAGATTTCTGTACTACATAATTGCAAATCTTATTAATAAATAATTCTAGTAATGGCACATCCTGCCTGTTTTCCATAGTACTGCGTATTCTTTGTAGGAAGATGTTCTATCTGTTGTAGAGGGCAAATATAATATAATAAATATTAATGGGTCATTTTGTACACCTACATTTTAACTCTTCCGGAACATGCTTTCCCTTATTGGGTATAGAATATGTCTTTGAGTTCCCAGATTTGGTTAAAGATTTTAGGTAAATTGTTTCTTAGTCCTGGGAATGCTAATCTGGTTAACAAATGCTAAAAAGAAGTCAGTCAGCCGAAAAGCACAAATATCGCAGCTATGATGTATGTTGTCACAGTGCAGTCACATACAAAATTTTGTTAAAAATATATCGGACGAGCGGTCTGAAATAGTAAGAATCAGATTTGCTTCCAAAATTTAGCTTGAGAAAAGCCTTCTTTGAGCACTAACTTTAGGTGTTAGTACTGATGTATTGCTAGTTAAGAAAGGAATGATTTTGTTGCAATTGTTTGCTCTACCATTGATCCGATTGACTGATTGTCGTTTTGAATAATGAAAACACAAACAATATATTGCACAATTTAGTGCCTGGCATATTTTGCTGTATCTTGTCAGGTGTATGCTACAGAAATAATTCTGCACATATTAAAGCAATATAATGAATTCTTTTAGCTAAAATATACAAAACATATTGTCATATGTTTCAGTAACCACAGTGGTTTTAAAGAAACTATCATGTCTTTTTGTTTACATAATTGTGGCTTATCTGCATGTATAGCAGACGCCACTTTACCATATTATCATTAATTTTTCTTTGTTAATATCTTGCTTGGTTTGCTTGTGTTTCATTTTTGCATAAATTTATTATGAGGAAATGCGAATGTTGCTACCGTGCACCAACATAATTTTCGTGCGATGCGATACTCCGAATATGAAAAGGTTTTCGTGTTATCGAACACAAGCCTTAATTTTCATCAAAAGCTGAAATGGTCCATTTGTTGTGTATTTCTGCTGATATCATGGATGACTGCACCTATTCTGGTAAGTAATTTTTCTGAAATTTCTTAAAGGCTAAAGATCTTTCATATATAATATATTAATTTGGGTGCATTGGCAAGCATGCCAGCCTGCCTGCCTGCTGGCCCAGTGATCTTGTGTTTGAAGCTCCAGCTAGATGTGGATTGTAAAAAAAAATGACCTTGGCACTCTGATCAACCTAACCTAAAATGGGTGCCAGGAAATGTTCTAGGAGGCAAAAGTTGCCGGTTTGATATCCACCATATCACCCATCGAGTGGCCTATAAAATTGTACCATATACAATATATTTTACTTTAATTACTGTTAATTTGATTACAGTTTTCATTTAAGCTATTGAAGATTATTATTTATTGCATGATTACTTGAAACTGTTTAATAGGCTTGTTTTAGTTTTAAAATTATAAACATATTTTGCTTATTAGTTAATATGTAGACAGTTGTAATTCCTATATGATTTTTGTTGTTGTGTGAGTAATATTCTGTGGAATCATTCTGGGTAATAATTGGGATATAGAGTCTGTAATTATTTAGGAGAATTCATGTTCTATTTGTCCATTCAGGCCTTTCAAGCTATGATTCTTATGTGACTATTGTTAATGTTACAGTAATATTCTTCATATATTCAAGCGGGATATATAATTTGCCTTTTGTTACTCACTTTTCAAATGGATGTCTCCTCATAACATGTCCAAAACATCTGGATTGTCTAAATTTAATTTTTCTAATCAATTTGCGATTTTCATCTGCTTCATAAGGAGTTGTCTAATTCTATTCTGTACATGCATGATATTCTTTGCTATGTCCTCAGAAACCACATCTCATCTGCCATCAGATATTTCTGAGCTTAACTTCATATTACCAGGTCTCACAAGTAAAAATTTTTATTTTTTCCCCCCCGAATATCCTTCACAGGACATCACTGTCAACATCAGGCATCTTTCAGCTGATTGTTGTTTCTTGGCAAGATTACGCTCAGTAGTTTTCCATTGCTTTCTGAGCGACCTGGCTCACATACCCCGTAAGTTACAGACGCGAAGAGAACAGCTACCGATTCTTGCATACGTCACGTTACTCACGAGAGTATACGGGATTATGGAGAAAGTATTGTAACCCCTAGATCAGGGAGACCGGCAAGTAAACATTAGTGTATCATATTAGCACTCTTTTCCTCACTAAATGACAGGTTTTATTAGTATGCTTTCCATCTGGCAAAAGGCTGTTTTTGCCATGGCAATTATTCTGATTTCTTCAAGGCATCTTCCATCTGATGTTACAGACTATTCCAAGAAAGTTAAAACAATTCACTGGTTGAAAGATTTTTTACCTTTTTTATTTTGTATATTGTATTGTGGTATTATTTATAACATTGTAATGTGAATAATTCAGTTAGTGCTAATTTTATTTTTCATCAATATCTTGAAGACTGCTGTTTAGACATTTTATTTAAGCCAAAGAATATTTTGTCAAATAGTTCTATATCTTTCATCTTATGACAGCAGTTTAAATTGTGTTACTAGCAAGGTATCTTCAGCCTGGTTGCAGTTTTGAGTGCCACATATGATTTCTGGATGAATGGACATGAAAAGAGTGCCTCTGGAAGATTTTCTTTTTGTGTTGGCTGTTAACAAACAGATTTTAAATGTAAGTATGTACTTTATACATTTCTGTAATGTATAGCTTGTTAATTGGAGTAGGAATTAAAGCAGCTTAATTATGTATAGGCAATGCAGACATTGTCAAAGTATCCATGGCTATTGGACTTAAAATCACTAAAACAGCATGAGAAATAAATACACCATTCTGCCAAATGGTGTAGGCATTAATCACCGCACATCTTGGTTCATGGTGTACTGGATCAATTCTGTTGATATTTCTCCATCTTAGGCCATCCTGTGTAATTCCC
This sequence comes from Cepaea nemoralis, assembly GCA_014155875.1. Lineage (NCBI taxonomy): Eukaryota > Metazoa > Mollusca > Gastropoda > Stylommatophora > Helicidae > Cepaea > Cepaea nemoralis. Next base: position 53,186 of record JACEFZ010027307.1, on the reverse strand, counting down.
TGTGTGCCATAGTTTCTTCTACTGCTGATCACTCCAGTTTTCATGTTTTCCAGTGCCTTTCTTCTCACTGTGAGACCAAGGAATATTCTTTGCCTCAAAAATTGTTTTTATAGGACTTGTCTTATATGCCTTGGAGTGTATTTGGCATATGGTTCTAGCCACATGGTTATATAAGCTGGTAGGCACTCGAGGGTGGTCAGTCTCACGCTGACTGTCTTTACTTCTCAATACAATTTTTGTATGGTTGTTTTGTTTTTTGCGCTCGCTCGCTTTAAACTCAAGCATAGTCCATACACACTACTTCTAGTAGTGTTGGACAGAGTTTTGCTTGTGGATTAGCTTTCCCTATTAACAGTGCCCCTCGCCTTCAGGTGAACCCACTCCGACTTCAGAGGTACTTGTAATTTACGTCACCAAGTCAAGGATGATAGGTCAACATTTTAGTCCAACTGTCCGGTGTAGGGTACCTCGGCATCAGCATACTGAACGTTTAAGAACATGCGTTCTTATCCATTCGTTCATGCTGACCTACTTCTCAAGACATTTCCTGGTACCCATTTTTAGATTTGGTGGGCATGGGAGCTCAGGTCAATTTTACAAACCCGCCTTAATGCAAATTCAAAAATTTCAACAGATTTTACAAATCTGTATGGTGACGGAGAAATGTACCTGTTAACTTGATAAGAGAGATGAATATGTTTTATTTGAGCGTGAATGAAGGATGTGAGGAGTGAGAATTAAACATGCTGATTACTTGTGGGCGGTAGTCATTGTGGGAAAGGGAAAGTAAAGCATGCAGTTTTTGTCTATTATCTCCCTTTCAGTACATCTTGTACCAGCGAGTATTATAAGCGCGTCCATTAGCCATATCAGGCTATGGGTTGATGCAGCCCTAAAGCAAGACATCTCTACGGCATAATCTGATGCTAGGACAGCATGGCTGGATGGATAAGAGCACTCATTCTTAAACATCCGTTGTGTTGATGCCATTGTAGTGAGCTCAACTCCTACACAGGTCAGTTGGCCTAAAATGTTGACTTCTCGTCCTCGACTTGGGGACATAAATCACAAGTGAAAGAAGTCAAAGTGAATTCGCATGATGGTGGGGCACACTTTGTAATAGGGAAAGCTAATCCACATACAAAAATCAGTCCAGTGCACTAGAAGTAGTAACATGTATATATACTACGTTTTAGTTCAAAGTGAGCGAACGCTAAAGAATATTAGACGTATGATGGCAAAGAATACATTTAAGTAAAGGCAAAAGATTCAAACATCAGAGGATATACAGTTTGATTCTCAGAAAAAGATCTACACTTGGTCAGTCACACTGTGTGGTCAAGAAATATGGACAGTGGATAAATATGATGAAAAACATACAGAGGCATTTGGAAATGTGGTGTTGCTGGACAATGACAAAAACTGTCTGGGGTGAACTGATGACAGGTGAATAAGTGGAAAATAAAACACAACAAACAAGGAGTCTTAAAGTAATACGAAACAGAAGGCTGTCATGGACAGATCACAAAGATTTGAAGAAATATCAAAGAGAGTTGTAGAAAGCAAAGTACTGGAGAAAAGATAAAGGGGTAATCCAAGGATATTTATAAAGCAGGCATGCACAAATTATTGGTGTGGATGATAAGGTTAACATTGTTTAGGACCCTTTTCAACGCCTGAAGTGTATTGGGTTTAACATGCTAGCCACATTTTTTATTGCCCAACCGACCTTGATGAGTGTTGTAGTTAGTATCTACCACCTTTTTTTCTGAGAACATTTCCTGGTACCCATTTTAGGCTCGGTCTCTGTGGTGATGGCGTTGTGCACACGATTCATAATGCTGCTTACCCATGTTCGAAACACAGGGTCGACTTCATTGCACCGGGTTTTTATCCCATATGGCTCGGTCTCTTTCCGCAGCACGGAAAGCGTCGCACAAAGCACGAACTCCGTAGCTTTTAGCGACGACCCACAGGAGTCTCCGAAACATTTAACTCGTAAACCGAAGGGTGCGGCCCGGAATCGAACCCACAACCTTCGGAGCACGAGTCAAACGTGCTTGACCACTACGCCACAGAGACTCCCGCAAGACCGTGTCTTGCTGGTTTTAATGTGTTGGTATGGGAGCCGGTCGTTCAGAAATCAAAGCAAACTACTGAACTTAAAACTTGACAAGACATCAACAACGGCAGTAAAATGCTGGTGTTGACTGCAACGTCCTGTAAAGGATATGCAACTTTAAAAAAAAAGAAAATAGATTAAGAATTATAAAAACAAAATCCTCGCTATGATAGGAGTTTGAACACACGACTGTGCCAGCAGGCATGCTCCTGTAGTTCCTGATATAGACATGCATAACATTAAAGAGAGTTTCACAAGTCAGACAGCTGTGGAAAGGAATGATGAGGAAACTTCAAGCCCAGCCCAAGTGTGGAACTACTTAATAATATGGAATAATTTAACACAGCCTTCTGTCATATAGTATTATACATGATCATACCAGCACATTGGGGGAGGAGGGCAAATGGTTAAGTCATGGAATGAGGTGATGATGATTTCATCCCATGGTAAATACTGACATTGGAGTGTGAAATGTTAGACCAACTATACACCATGACACCGCAAGGTACAGGAGGGACAAGATGAGATAACTGAGGTGTAGTGGCCAGTTCCCATCCTCATTAACTTTCTTTCCTATATAGTTCCCAGAGAGAATTATCCTAGTACTCATTTTCTGACTGTGGGTTGACACCAAAAGAGCAGTCGTTGGGGGGAAAAAGAATCCGGACACTACCGCAGGTAAACCTGGATTAATATGTTGGTAGGCAAATGTACTAAACACCATGCCACTATGGCCTAATCATGATCTAGCAGCTTTAAGATTTAATCAAGGGCTGTAGAAATTTGAGGATGATCTGATTCTCTCATGTGGCTCCTCTCAACTTCTAATGTCATATTGTCTGTCTCTTAATGCAGGTCTGAGGGACACAACACAGTTCAGTATGCTGTGACTTTCCTGTTGATCAACAGCCAGATCAGTCAGTAAGTATTTCAGGTTTTGTCATTGTCTCTCATTGTGACTTTCTTTTTCTGCACTTTGTCCTCTATTGACACATAGATCCTCAACCAACTCACACCAAGCCATCCTATCTTTTACTATCTCCTGAAGCCCCCCTCCTTGTCCTTCTCATATTAATCTTCTGTTTCTAGTTCTCTTCTCCATGTTTTTTTAAAAATCCCTTTACTTTTCCTTTTTCCCTAACTTTAGACTTGGTCATAGTTGGCTAGATGTTACAACTTAAGTTTTCTATGGGGTGGGAATGACCTCAGTCATTCTTACAACATGCAGTGGTAGGTTATATTGCTAATATTCTTTGTTTGCCTTTATGGCTCTGGTAACACAGAGACATCATTGTGACATTGATGCCTTTAATTCAACTTCACTTTCCTGTCCTGTTTTCCAAATCTTTGGGCAGAGTATCTCAGAGGTTACATCATCCTCCAGCTCCTGCGGACCCACTTCAATTCATAATGTGGATGGTGCAGATTTTTACAGATACAAAAAGTATGGTATATTCCATCCTGATCCTGGGGTATTGGATGAGACATCTAAAAAAAAAAAGGGCCGGCTGAATAGGGCGCCACCCAGACTAAATTTCAAAATGAGAAAATTGAGCCCGCTTGAATGTTTATATTACATGTGATTCTGTTATCCACACAAGTGGATCTTTGCCGGTGCTACAGAGTTTGTGCACTGTGCTGAGATTTTTCTGATGTGATCTATGATAATAGACTGGTTCACCTATGAAAATATTTGTGTGCAGTTTAAGTGATCTTTGACCCTAAAAAATATATCTTAACTCTCTCTGTACTGGGCGCACCATACAATATGATCCCCCTGCACGGCTCCTTCATTATCTAATGTGTGCACATAAGACATAAACATAACGAGTTGCTTTGTTACATCATCAGTCAAAATTATACCTTGCTTGGGTGAGTTTTGTGGGTGAGTCCTGGGTGTTTCTTTTTTTCTTTTGTTGTTGTTGCGTTCGTTCGCTTTTAACTCAAGTACTACTTCTAATGTATTGGACGATTTTTGTGTGTTAATTAGCTTTCCCTATTACCAGTGTCCCTCACCATCAGGCAAACCCACTCCGACTTCTGCAGTACTTGTAATTGACGTCCTCAAGTCAAGGAGGAGAAGTCAACATTTTAGTCCAACTGACCAGTGTAGGTAGGGGTTGAGCCCACTACCTTAGCATCAGCACACCGGAAGGTTAAGAGCCAACACTCTTATCCATTCAGCCATGCCAACCTCCATTTTTCGTTATGATTGCCATATCTTTAGGAATATTTATTACTATACTAATAAGTGAAGAAAGTGAGTGTAAAATCTCATTATGTTACTAGAATTGGAGCCTCTATACCTGTCTCTGTTTGTCTGTCCTTCTGTGTTTGTCTGTCTATCTAATTTACCTATAATGGTTGATTTGACAGGAAAGTTGATTGAAATTGCTTAATACAAGTACAGGGTGTATTTTTTATTGACTGGGATTTTTGAAAATATTGCCGGTCTAAGTTTTGTATCTCTTTTATGTTGCATGAACTCCAGAGGGTGAATACAAAACTTGGAAGGGGTAATATCTTCAAAAACTCCACCGTCATTAAAAATACACCCTATACATACCCTAATATCTAATACTTCAGTGTTAGACATAGACCAAATACCCCAATATCTAATAGTTAAGTGGTAGGTGTAGACCAAATACCCCAATATCTAATAGTTCAGTGGTAGACTTAGACCAAACACCCCGATATCTAGTAGTTCAGTAGTAGACCAAATACCCCAATATCTAACACTTCAGTGGTAGGCATAGACCAAATATCTCAATATCTAACACTTCAGTAGTAGACATAGACCAAATACCCCAATATGTAACGCTTCAGTGGTAGGTGTAGACCAAATACCCCAATATCTAATAGTTAAGTTGTAGTCTTAGACCAAATACCCCAATATCTAGTAGTTCGGTAGTAAACCAAATATCCCAATATCTAACACTTCAGTAGTAAACACAGACCAAATACCCCAATATTTAGTAGTTAAGTAGTAGACCAAATACCCCAATATGTAACACTTCAGTGGTAGGCATAGACCAAATACCCCAATATCTAATAGTTCAGTGGTAGATGTATACCAAATACCCCAATATCTAATAGTTCAGTTGTAGACATAGACCAAATACCTGTCAGGATCTTGCGGCAGCAAGAACTCTGGCTCGTTGGCTGACAAGTGAGATACTAAATACTGTCACTAAATAACTCAACGTGGCACACGGTAACAACAATGGAAACAATTTATTCTCGCAACGCGCATTTCACAATCAATGCATGTATCGCGCATTCACAATTCATCATACAATCAATACATGCAATCAATCAATACATCAATGCAATACACTTACAAGTCAATAACACAGGCATTCAGTTTCCTACACTCGTACAGGCTAGCTATAGATTCACGCTCAAACATTCAAACCATCTGTCCGATACGACGTCCCAAGCCTGTCTGCCGAGCCGTTCAGCATCCTCGTCAGTCGGAGTGGAGTCCCCCTGCGTGAACCACTAGTTTCACGCTGTGTCCCGACTGACCAGCAACGGGCTTATCATTGCTCAGAGTTGAGCCTGGCTGGACTTCCCTGGCGCCGTTGAAGACGCCGCGTTGTAACTAGCGTGTTTACCATCGCTCAGAGCTGAGCCCGGTTGTATTTGCCTGGTGTTGGTACAGACGACGCTTTGCAACTATGGGTGAGAATCTGACACTACCCCAATATCTAGTAGTTCAGTGGTAGACTTAGACCAAATACCCCAATACCTATTACTTCAGTAGTAGACATAGACCAAATACCCCAATATCTAATAGTTCAGTGGTAGACATAGACCAAATACCCCAATATCTAATAGTTCAGTGGTAGACATAGACCAAATAACCCAATATCTAATAGTTCAGTAGTAGACATAGACCACATACTCCAATATCTAGTAGTTCAGTGGTAGACCAATTGCCCTAATATCTAATAGTTCAGTGGTAGACATAGATTAATTCTGTGGTGTAGAGAAAGTGATGGCAGAATGTAAATCATTGAAGTACACAATTATAGTGGGGTAGTTACAATTACAGTAGCACAGTGGCTAGATGCTCACCTGCTTTCCAGGGCGTCATGGGTTTGAACCTGCATGATGATGGATTTTTATAACTGACCTGTGCTTGAGGACAACCCAGGCTAAACATGGATGCCAGGACAAGTCTGGGAAAGTACAAGTGGCCAGCTCTATACATCACCCATCAAGTGCTGGTTGGCCTATGAAATGTACTGTAAGGTGTTTAAATGGTCCTTTACTTACTTTTTTCAATAGTTGGTGATTTAAAATCCAAAGTAGAAGCAAACAAAAATTGGCATAAACTGGTAATTTCAGAATTGAGAAAAACAATGAAAGCGAAGACAAACTAATTGAATAGGCAGAGATAAACTATATATACGAAATGAAAATACATGGTTTAGATAACACGCTAAACAACTTTGGACGTGGAGAAGTTCAACCAGAGATGTGCATAACCAAACCGCTTACAGTTTAATTCAGAAAAGGCTTAAACATGCATTGCTGTCAGTCAAAGCAAGAACCTGGAGGAGTAGAGGGCGGGGTATTGCAGTAATCACATTCCTGTGATCCCTGCTAAACTTTTAACAGGTAAAAAGAACAATAGGGAACATATAATTAAATTCACAGCTGCTAAAAAAAAACATGAGGAAATGAGGGGAAAATGTAATGTAACAGTACAGAATCCGTTGCTTTTTGTTGTCTTCTACTTAAGAATCCATTGCTGTTGTTGTCTTCCACTTATGCTGTTAAGCATCGTGGGGAGGCATAATTGAAGTTCCAGATCCCATGACTAGTGCCTTTACTTAATATCCTCCATGATTCATGAGCAGTATTGTCTTGGATCAAGTAAATTTCCTACTGGTTTGCTAGACCTGTAATAGGTTCCTTACATACACAGAATCTGTATGATGGTTGAATGAAAATAGAGGAAATTGAAGATAAATTGGAGATATTAAGAGAATAATTAATATAGCCTACCAAAGAAAGATAATTTCCCCAGTAAAAGGTACATTATGAAAGAAGTGAGTGATAGAAGAAATATTGAAAATGACACAAATGTATTTAAGAAGATTGATATTGACAAAAAATAGAAGTGTAACTTTACCGAAGAAAAATGGCTACATGAAATATTTGAATGGATTTGGGGGGAAAAATTAGGAAGGATAACATGAGAACAATGCACAAAAAGATAAATGAATGAGCTTAGACGACCAAGATCCTAGTACTGCAAGATTATGAGATAAGTGAGTCGGGAGATGATTGTGACAACTGGGAAGATCCAGGGTGAAAAAGCAGGGGTCAACAGAGTGAGAATATGTTTGTTGACAGAATGGTACTGAAGACGATCAGCACTTATTAAGGCCACCGAGGGCTGATGTTTTTTGAGGAGCAAGGTTCATAGCTTTGCTTGTCATGGCACTTGGTGATTACGATTTGTCAGTCAGTTTTTTCTATGTATCCATTCAATTTCAATTATCTAAATCTTCTCTCTCTCTCTCTCTCTCTCTCTCTCTCTCTCTCTCTCTCTCTCTCTCTCTCTCTCTCTCTCTCTCTCTCGCTGTTTGTCTGTATTTCTGCCTCTCGCTTTCTCTCCATCAGTCTCTCTGTCGCTTTCTTTCTCTGTATCTTTCTCTGTCTGTTAGTCTGCCTCTCTCTCTCTTTCTTTCTCTCTGACTGTCGCGCATTATTTCTGTTTCTCTTTGTCTATCTCTATATCTCTATTTTTCTTTGTCTCTGTCTGTCTCTCTGTGTCACTCTCTGTCTGTCTTTCTCTATTTTCCATCTCCTTCTCTCTCTCCTTCCCCCTGTCACTCTTCTTCTTCTTCTTCTTCTTCTTCGTTCATCCGGAGAGGTTTTTTTCGGACGTGATTGCGTTGTGTCTGTTTACAGCAGAGCTGCGTTCTTGCGCTGTTAGGCCGACACATCCGACTTCTGCGGGTTAACCTTCCCGGGATCTCTGTCACTCTATCTTCTCTCCACTGCTCTCTTTATATATATCTCTCTCTGTCTTTCTCAGCCTCCCTCTCCCCCTCTCTCTGTCTCCCCCTCCCCCATATCTTTCTATCCCTCCCTGTCTGTATCTCCTTCTCCCTCCCACTCTCTATCTCTCTTTCTCTCCTTGTCTATCTCCCTCTCTCTCATTCTTTATCTCTCCCTCTCTCTCTTTCTGCCTCACCTCTCTATTTCTGGCTCACCCTTCTCTCTATCTCACTCTCCCCCACTCTCTGCATCTCTCTACATCCCTCTCTTTGCCTCTCTCTCTTTCTCTATATCTCACCCTCCGTCATCCCTCTCTCTCTCTCTCTCTCTCTCTATATATATATATATATATATATATATATATATATATATATATATATATATATATATATATGTGAAAACATGAAAACTGTTCCTAGCGAGCGAAGTGACACGATAATCGAATGCTCAATTCTGCTTGCTCAGCAAAAAATATTAACGGTTTTGCTCACTAAATTTCCCCCTCCTGCTGAGTAAATTCTTCACATTTCTGAGTATCTTTCATCCCGCATCTCCACTCCCCCCTCCTCCCTGTGTAGCTAAGCGATCCAGAGGCTTCATCCACCGCCCCTCCTCCCACTTGGACAGTTTAAAAAAAAAAATTCTTTACAACAAACCAGGCGAATCCTTTAACAATATGCAATTTATCTAACGAAACAGCCTCTCTTCCATCATCCTCTTCTCTCCTCTCCACTCTGCCTGTGTTTCGTGCATCGCGTTTTCGGAATGCTTATACATTCAATGTCGAATCCACATATGCGGGCTTTAAAATTCGATTTGATTCTCCTGGGAGGGGGTCCAGGGGGGAAAGGGGCTGGCTGAACGACACTTTGGACTCCTTTTTGTCTGATTGAATTCACGCTTACAGCCAGACGGGCCCGGAATGTGTGTGCTCGGTCATATACTTGCTAGCACGTGTGTGCTTGTGTGTATGTGTTTGTCTGTCCGTCGGTCTCTCTCTCTCTCTCTCTCTCTCTCTCTCTATATATATATATATATATATATAGATATATAAGTATATATATATTATATATATATATATATATATATATATATATATATACACACACACACACACTTGCTGCTTGTCCTTTACAGGACGTCGCAGTCAACCCCAAATTTTATTGGCTGGTCTTACTAGGCAATTTTTAGTTCAGTTATTTGTAGTTTGCCATTGATTTCTGAGCAACCAACGCCACATACCATGGAAATCAACGCAAAGAATCTACTGTCAAATCGTATTTGTTAGGTCACTCCTGGTTATTGAACTTGGACCTCTGGCTTAGTTAGCAGCCACAATGCCGCCGCAGCTCGTCTATGTATATGCAGGTCAGCAGCAGTTCTATGCAGCCAGTTTGGGAGGACTGATAAAGCGATGGGATAAGTGCATCAATGTTGGTGGAAATTATGTTGAGAAATAAAGGGACAATGTGTGTATAAAAATAAACTGGTTTCAAGTTGTTATCATGTGTAGATATTTTTTTCTACAGCCCTTTGTGACTTACTTATTAACTTACCCCCGTATATGCTCATGTTTGACAATATACGTCTCGCCTAAGGGTGTGGGGTATTTGCACTGCCAGGCGTGCTGTGTGCTTCTCTGTTGGTGGCCTGTGCATACGTCTGGGTATCCAGACCCCATTAAACTCTCACAGTTTACAGCTGGATCAACAGGTGCCTAGTCGGGGAGACAGCTTGGTTAAACGTAGACATCAGATCTTGGAGGGAGGGAGATGAGGGATTATATAACCCGCCGGCAGCTGAAGATTTGAATGATTGCTCAAAGAGATACAAGAAATATCATTGCAATCGGTTTGTGGGGGGTGGGGGGGGGGGGAAGGAGGGAGAGTTTTTTGTTTTGTTTTTGTTTGTTTTGTTTATCTGCCTCATGAGAGAGACTTCAGGGCTATTGCATTTGTGAAACCACAGAATGAGTTGTCCTTTGTAAAATGTTACAAACGCCCCGTCTTCTTCATGTACCAGACATTGGCGTAGTTCTATCATGGGATGTTTTAGTGAGTCGAAATAAGGGGTTGGAAGGGGGGGGGGGGGGGGGTGGTGCCGAGCTCCTACCGGAGGCCGAAACACACACAATATGATTAGGAAGCTGGGGGAATGAAAGAACACACAGCCAGAGACGAACGTTTCCACAGAAGTCTTTGTAAATGTACAAGCAAAGCAATAAAAATAGATACACAAAAGAATCTCTGGATATCCCAGTAGGAGTGTGACGAGCATACTTCTCGGATGTCCGGACAATTCTTTCCTTCTATTCTGTTTTTATTTTAAAATTGCTTTGTTTTTCTTCTATGTTAATAAATATACCAAACGGAGATAGACAAATTAGGGAAGATAAAAAAATCTAAGCAAACAAATAATGTGGAGCCTGAAGCTAGGAAAGACCACATTCAAATGGGAAGAACCAATCTGCACAGAATCTTGTGAGCCAAACAGCATAAACCACTTTCTGTTAAACCGTCAACAATTTAATGCATAAATAGAGGACCTATCGAGACATTTCAATAATTAAATAATTAAACCTAGATGGCTTGGCCACATGGTATGGTCGAGACAGAAACGCGGAGCTGATCCACGACTTCTGGTGATCTAGTGAGCTGACAAAACATGACCGCCCACGCTTATCGGCAAGGCACATGATGGATGGATGGTTGGGAATAATTAAAACTAAACTAAAATAAAATGTAAAAAATACAGAATTCCGCAAAACGACAGATAATAAACAGCATATTCACACCAACCCCATGCTACAAATCTCAAAGTTGGACTTTCTCCGAATTACACTCTCGCAAAATCAACACCTACGAGATGAGATGCCTGAGGAGAGTTACCAACTTAACAATCCGAGACCGAGTAAGAAATGATATTATCAGACAGACTGTGGGATCAACACCTTGTGCCACATTTATTGAAAGACAGAAGATCAAGTGGTTTGGCCATGTTGTTAAAATGCAACACCAACACATACAATCACTAGCCTTACATCAAAGGTCATCTGCGACGAGACCACAAGGACGTCCAAGAAGAAAATGGAAAATGGAATGACACAATCAAGTGCCGCCCACCGGGAGCTGGAGCGTAAATTATTTCTTCCCACGACGCTTGTCGGCAGAAGTGGAAGATGACGATGATGATGAAAGAATTGAAAGCAACAGAACTACTGCATATAGCTTATGAAAAAGAAATATAACAAACAATATACAAGAAGAACGAGAATGGTAGTCTAGCAAGGTAAAATAGCACGACGATAAACAGATGAGTCCTCCTTAGGGCTGGTCCTGTTCAGGACTACCACTGGAAAAGACAAAGAACATCTGAACGGAAGAAATACAATGGAGAGCAGTAACTAAATTATAATCAAAAAATTAGAAGTATGTGTGTGTCCAGTTATGACTTAAAATTTGCTAATATGGTAGCAAACATGTTGAGTTATAACACAATGACAGCATTTCAGCGATGTATATAAACCCATGGCAGATACTGGAAGTCGCTTCAGACGATCAATCATCACATGGCACTTGATCAGTCAAGACGAATAAAATTGAATAAAATGAAACATTCTGACCATGTAGAAAGACACGAATGTTGGGAAAAGATCAACCAACGCAACTCAAGACAACCAACGCAAGGCGGTCTGCTTCCAAATCGCCTGCAGCTGTGTTTCGATTGGGTTATTGCGTTCATAATACCTTCACCACAGAGCCGGCATATGGTGCTAGACCCATACTTGTATAGACCAATCGGCACTCGGTCGGTGATGTGGTCAGTTTCACACCGCCTGGTCTTACTTCTTAAAACATTTCCTGGACCCATTTTAGTCTGGGTCGACCTGATAGCCCAGGTCAATTGTAAACATCAACTACTGTCGCGGATCGAACCTATGATCACCGCGCCGGCCAGCAAGTGTCTAGCCACTAGGCTACTGCGGCTACCAGACACGAAGATACCACCTGGCAAGTTTTCTTCAAGCCTGGCCGTTAGATGAACTCGCTTGTCGTAAGGCAGAAATACGCCCAGACAAACCGCTAGTGTCCGCGTGGAAAATGTGATTGATTTCAGGCCCTGTTGGGCAGCAGACACACGTCTGTGGGCCGGGTTGTCCTCCTAACACAATGTGTAGTCTGCACGAAGGCAAGGATTCCCCCGAGAGGATCGATTGAGCATAGGAAAAGACAGGGGTGGTGGTGTTATACATATAATTTTCTTGAAGGAGGTGTTTCCTCTCCCCATCTCTATCTCTGTCTCTCTGTCACTGCCTGTCTCTCTCTCTCTCCCTGTCACTTTGTCTCTTTTTGTCTGTCTCTCTCCCTGTTTCACTCACTGTCTCTTTTTGTCTGTCTCTCTTTCTGGTTCTCTCTTTCTGTCTCTCTCTCTCTCTCTCTCTCTCTCTCTCTCTCTCTCTCTCTCTCTCTCTCTCTCTCTCTCTCTCTCTCTCTCTCTCTCCGTATGCAAGCCTGGCCTGCGCTCCCAAGCTGTGGCCCTTGGAAAGTAACGTTCGTCTCTCTCTCGCTCGCTCGCTCTCTCTCGCTCGCTCGCTCTCTCTCGCTCGCTCGCTCTCTCTCGCTCTCTCTCTCTCTCTCTCTCTCTCTCTCTGATATTCTTTAAGTATTCCGTCCATCCATCATGTGCCATGCCGGTAAGCGTGGGCGGTCATGTTCTGCCATCTCACTCGATCACCAGAGTCGTGGATCAGCTCCGTGTTTCTGTCTCGACCATGCCACAAGGCCAAGCCATCCAGGTACTTGCTTCTAGGTCTTCCCCTTGGTCTGTTCCCCTCGATCTTACCAGTTGTCACCAAATCGGTGTCTTTTTACAATTTAATTCTAACCCTAGTTGTTCACTGTGTGTAACAATCGCATCTACTAAATTTTGCAGGTCCTGTTCATTGTCTGCAATCAAGACTGTATCAGCTGCATATCTAATGTTATTGATGCATCGACCCCCAATGTTGATTCCTTCCATATCTTTAAGTATTAGGTACTTTTTATAGGAGGCACTTTCGTATACTTTTGACTTTCCAAGTGCAGTCATTATCACGTTGACATGAAACAACACTTCTACCACGGAGCCACGGTAACACAGTGACTACCATCCTGGTCCGCCGACCTTGTGGTAATGTGTTTGAATCCCTGTCTAGGTGAATTTAACCAGAAACAAAAGACCTAGGCCTCACCCTTCGTAGGTCATGAATTTGTTTTCCCGACCCTGTCATTCTTTTCATTAGTGTAATGTTTTCAGAGACCCTCGTGGGTCGTCACTGGTGCGACTATGCGATAGCTAAGGATAGTAGGACTTGCAGTCAGTTGGCTGAGGGCCCGTTCCCCAATAGGGGATAAACAGGGAAAGAAGAAATAGAGTGTTAAAAACATCGTGGGAATCCATAACTTAAATCGAAAGGACAAACATAAAGTCAAGTACCTGTGATGGGAAACCCTCCTCTAAGTAAAAATGCTGAGAGTTCACTATTTGTTCCCGTTATTTCTAGTAAATTGTGTGAGAACTTGCATCCTTCCCGTGACAACATACAGAAGTCAGTCATGGATCATTTGGCAATCAATAAAGAGGCAACTTTGGGCATTTGAATGTAAATGTTGCAGAACAAGTTTAGAACACCATGGACCTCGACACTGCAAGGTACAAGAGGAACATGATGAGATGAGATGAGGGCTGAGTTAGAGAAAACCACTGAAATTCTACAAGTTCTGGACGTGAAAGAAAACTGGCTTTTAAAAAGCTTCGTGTCTGAAACCGAAATACTTTTGCCATATTAAACATCACAGTGATTTGTAAAGTGACAGTGTGATATAGCGTTGTGTTTGCTACAGTTGTGACATAGTGTATGTTTGCTACTGTTGTGACATTGTTGTGAGTGCATGCTACAGTTATAACATAGTGTATGTTTGCTAAGTTATGACATTGTTGTGAGTGCATGCTACAGTTATGACATAGTGTATGTTTGCTACTGTTGTGACATTGTTGCGAGTGCATGCTACAGTTGTGACATTGTTGCGAGTGCATGCTACAGTTGTGACATTGTTGCGAGTGCATGCTACAGTTATGACATTGTTGCGAGTGCATGCTACAGTTATGACATTGTTGTGAGTGCGTGCTACAGTTATGACATTGTTGTGAGTGCATGCTACAGTGTGACATTGTTGTGAGTGCATGCTACATTTATGACATAGTGTATGTTTGCTACTGTTGTGACATTGTTGTGAGTGCATGCTACAGTTATGACATTGTTGCGAGTGCATGCTACAGTTGTGACATTGTTGTGAGTGCATGCTACAGTTATGACATAGTGTATGTTTGCTACAGTTGTGACATTGTTGTGAGTGCATGCTACAGTTATGACATAGTGTATGTTTGCTACAGTTGTGACATTGTTGTGAGTGCATGCTACAATTATGACATAGTGTATGTTTGCTACAGTTGTGACATTGTTGTGAGTGCATGCTACAGTTATGACATAGTGTATGTTTGCTACAGTTGTGACATTGTTGTGAGTGCATGCTACAATTATGACATAGTTGTATGTTGCTACAGTTGTGACATTGTGAGTGCGTGCTTACAGTCTGTGACATTGTGAGGGCTTTGCTACAGTTATGACATAGTGAGTGCGTGTTACAGTATTGCATAGTGACGTGCGTTTGCTACAGTTATGACATAGTGAGTGGGTGCTACAGTTGTGACATTGTGTATGTTTTCTACAGTTATGACATAGGGAGTGTGTGCTACAGTTATGACATAGTGTATGTTTGCCTACAGTTGTGACATTGTGAGTGCGTGCACAGTTGTGACATTGTGAGTGCGTGCTACAGTTAGACATAGCTGAGTGTGTGCTACAGTTATGACAATGTGTATGTTTGCTACAGTTATGACATGTGTATGTTTGCCTATAGTTATGACATTGTGTATGTTTGCTACAGTTATGGACATTGTGAGTGTGTGCTACAGTTATGACATAGTGAGTGTGTGCTACAGTTATGGCATAGTGAGTGCATGCTACAGTTATGACATAGTGTATGTTTGCTACAGTTATGACATAGTGAGTGCATGCTACAGTTGTGACATAGTGAGTGTGTGCTACAGTTGTGACATAGTGTAGTGCTTGCTACAGTTATGACATAGTGTATGCTTGCTACAGTTGTGACATTGTGAGTGCGTGCTACAGTTATGACATAGTGAGGTGCATGCTACAGTTATGACATAGTGAGTGTGTGCTACAGTTATGACATAGTGTAGTGCTTGCTACAGTTATGACATAGTGAGTGCTGCTACAGTTATGGACATAGTGTATGTTTGCTACAATTTATGACATTGTGAGTGCGTGCTACAGTTATGACATAGTGAGTGCATGCTACAGTTGTGACATAGTGAGTGTGTGCTACAGTTATGGCATAGTGAGTGCATGCTACAGTTATGACATAGTGAGTGTGTGCTACAGTTATGACATAGTGTATGTTTGCTACAGTTATGACATAGTGAGTGCATGCTACAGTTATGACATAGTGAGTGCGTGCTACAGTTATGACATAGTGAGTGTGTGCTACAGTTATGACATTGTGTATGTTTATTACAGTTATGACATAGTGAGTGCGTGCTACAGTTATGACATAGTGTATGTTTGCTACAGTTGTGACATTGTGAGTGCGTGCTACAGTTATGACATAGTGAGTGCGTGCTACAGTTATGGCATAGTGAGTGCGTGCTACAGTTATGACATAGTGAGTGCGTGCTACAGCTGTGACATTGTGTATGTTTGCTACAGTTATGACATAGTGAGTGTGTGCTACAGTTATGACATAGTGTATGTTTGCTACAGTTGTGACATTGTGAGTGTGTGCTACAGTTGTGACATTGTGAGTGTGTGCTACAGTTATGACATAGTGAGTGTGTGCTACAGTTATGACAATGTGTATGTTTGCTACAGTTATGACATTGTGTATGTTTGCTACAGTTGTGACATTGTGAGTGTGTGCTACAGTTGTGACATTGTGAGTGTGTGCTACAGTTATGACATAGTGAGTGTGTGCTACAGTTATGACAATGTGTATGTTTGCTACAGTTATGACATTGTGAGTGCGTGCTACAGTTATGACATAGTGAGTGCATGCTACAGTTATGACAATGTGTATGTTTGCTACAGTTATGACATAGTGAGTGCATGCCACAGTTGTGACATTGTGTATGTTTGCTACAGTTATGACATAGTGAGTGTGTGCTACAGTTATGACATAGTGTATGTTTGCTACAGTTATGACAATGTGTATGTTTGCTACAGTTGTGACATTATGAGTGCATGCTACAGTTATGACATAGTGAGTGTGTGCTACAGTTATGACATAGTGAGTGTGTGCTACAGTTATGACATAGTGTATGTTTGCTACAGTTATGACATAGTGAGTGTGTGCTACAGTTATGACATAGTGTATGTTTGCTACAGTTATGACATTGTGAGTGTGTGCTACAGTTATGACATTGTGAGTGCGTGCTACAGTTATGACATTGTGAGTGCATTCTACAGTTATGACATAGTGAGTGTGTGCTACAGTTGTGACATTGTGTATGTTTGTTACAGTTATGACATAGTGAGTGCATGCTACAGTTGTGACATTGTTGTGAGTGCATGCTACAGTTATGACATAGTGTATGTTTGCTACAGTTGTGACATTGTTGTGAGTGCATGCTACAGTTATGACATAGTGTATGTTTGCTACAGTTGTGACATTGTTGTGAGTGCATGCTACAATTATGACATAGTGTATGTTTGCTACAGTTGTGACATTGTGAGTGCATGCTACAGTTATGACATAGTGTATGTTTGCTACAGTTGTGACATTGTTGTGAGTGCATGCTAAAATTATGACATAGTGTATGGTTGCTACAGTTGTGACATTGTGTATGTTTGCTACAGTTGTGACATTGTGTATGTTTGCTACAGCTGTGACATAGTGTATGTTTGCTACAGTTGTGACATTGTGTATGTTTGCTACAGTTGTGACATAGTGAGTGCGTGCTACAGTTATGACATAGTGAGTGTGTGCTACAGTTATGACAATGTGTATGTTTGCTACAGTTGTGACATTGTGTATTTTTGCTACAGTTGTGACATTGTGTATGTTTGCTACAGTTATGACATAGTGAGTGCGTGCTACAGTTATGACATAGTGAGTGTGTGCTACAGTTATGACAGTGTGTATGTTTGCTACAGTTGTGACATTGTGTATGTTTGCTACAGTTGTGACATTGTGTATGTTTGCTACAGTTATGACATAGTGAGTGCGTGCTACAGTTATGACATAGTGAGTGCGTGCTACAGTTATGACATAGTGAGTGT
The DNA here is from genome assembly GCA_014155875.1 of Cepaea nemoralis. Taxonomy (NCBI): domain Eukaryota; kingdom Metazoa; phylum Mollusca; class Gastropoda; order Stylommatophora; family Helicidae; genus Cepaea; species Cepaea nemoralis. The sequence goes on along the minus strand of JACEFZ010027307.1, from coordinate 35,649 downwards.
GTGCTACAGTTATGACATTGTGTATGTTTGCTACAGTTGTGACATTGTGTATGTTTGCTACAGTTGTGACATAGTGAGTGCATGCTACAGTTATGACATAGTGTATGTTTGCTACAGTTATGACATAGTGAGTGTGTGCTACAGTTGTGACATAGTGAGTGCGTGCTACAGTTGTGACAATGTGTATGTTTGCTACAGTTGTGACATTGTGTATGTTTGCTACAGTTGTGACATAGTGAGTGCGTGCTACAGTTGTGACATAGTGATTGCGTGCTACAGTTATGACATAGTGAGTGCGTGCTACAGTTATGACATAGTGAGTGCATGCTACAGTTATGACATAGTAAGTGCGCGCTACAGTTATGACATAGTGAGTGCGTGCTGCAGTTATGACATAGTGAGTGCATGCTACATTTATGACATTGTGTATGTTTGCTACAGTTATGACATAGTGAGTGCGTGCTACAGTTTTGACATAGTGAGTGCGTGCTACAGTTGTGACATTGTGTATGTTTGCTACAGTTATGACATAGTGAGTGTGTGCTACAGTTATGACATAGTGTATGTTTGCTACAGTTGTGACATTGTGAGTGCGTGCTACAGTTGTGACATTGTGAGTGCGTGCTACAGTTATGACATAGTGAGTGTGTGCTACAGTTATGACAATGTGTATGTTTGCTACAGTTATGACATTGTGTATGTTTGCTACAGTTATGACATTGTGTATGTTTGCTACAGTTATGACATTGTGAGTGCGTGCTACAGTTATGACATAGTGAGTGCATGCTACAGTTATGACATAGTGAGTGCATGCTACAGTTATGACATTGTGTATGTTTGCTACAGTTATAACATAGTGAGTGCATGCTACAGTTGTGACATAGTGAGTGTGTGCTACAGTTATGACATAGTGTGTATGTTTGCTACAGTTATGACAATGTGTATGTTTGCTACAGTTGTGACATTGTGAGTGCGTGCTACAGTTATGACATAGTGAGTGTGTGCTACAGTTATGACATAGTGAGTGTGTGCTACAGTTATGACATAGTGTATGTTTGCTCCAGTTATGACATAGTGAGTGTGTGCTACAGTTATGACATAGTGTATGTTTGCTACAGTTATGACATTGTGAGTGCGTGCTACAGTTATGACATTGTGAGTGCATGCTACAGTTATGACATAGTGAGTGTGTCCTACAGTTATGACATAGTGTATGTTTGCTACAGTTATGACATAGTGAGTGCGTGCTACAGTTATGACATAGTGAGTGCATGCTACAGTTATGACAATAGTGTATGTTTGCTACAGTTATGACATAGTGAGTGCATGCCTACAGTTGTGACATTAGTGTAGTGTTTGCTACAGTTATGACATAGTGAGTGTGTGCTACAGTTATGACATAGTGTATGTTTGCTACAGTTATGACATAGTGTATGTTTGCTACAGTTGTGACATTAGTGAGTGCATGCTACAGTTATGACATAGTGAGTGTGTGCTACAGTTATGACATAGTGAGTGTGTGCTACAGTTATGACATAGTGTATGTTGCTACAGTTATGACATAGTGAGTGTGTGCTACAGTTATGACATAGTGTATGTTTGCTACAGTTATGACATTGTGAGTGTGTGCTACAGTTATGACATTAGTGAGTGCAGTGCTACAGTTATGACATAGTGAGTGCATTCTACAGTTATGACATAGCTGAGTGGCATTGCTACAGTTATGACATTGTGAGTGCATGCTACAGTTATGACATAGTGAGTGCATGCTACAGTTATGGACATAGTGAGTGCATGCTACAGTTATGACATAGTGAGTGCGTGCTACAGTTATGGACATAGTGAGTGCAGTGCTACAGTTGATGACATAGTGTATGTGTGCTACAGTTGTGACATAGTGAGTGCATGCTACAGTTATGACATAGTGAGTGTTTGCTACAGTTGGACATAGTGAGTGCATGATACAGTTATGACATAGTGAGTGCATGCTACAGTTATGTGCATAGTGAGTGCATGCTACAGTTATGGCATAGTGAGTTGCATGCTACAGTTAGTGACATAGTGAGTGCATGCTACAGTTAGGACATAGTGAGTGCTGTGCTACAGTTATGACATAGTGTATGTTCATGCTACAGTTATGACATAGTGAGGTGCTGCTACAGTTATGACATAGTGAGTGCGTGCTACAGTTATGACATAGTGAGTGTGTGCTACAGTTATGACATATGTGTATGTTTGCTACAGTTGTGACATTGTGTATTTTTGCTACAGTTGTGACATTGTGTAGTGTTTGCTACAGTTATGACATAGTGAGTGCGTGCTATAGTTATGGCATAGTGAGTGTGTGCTACTGTTATGGCATAGTGAGTGCATGCTACAGTTGTGACATTAGTGTAGTGCTGCTACAGTTGTGACATAGTGTATGTTTGCTACAGTTATGACATAGTGAGTGCGTGCTACAGTTATGACATAGTGAGTGCGTGCTACAGTTATGACATAGTGAGTGCGTGCTACAGTTATGACATTAGTGTATGTGTGCTACAGTTGTGACATAGTGTAGTGTTGCTACAGTTATGACATAGTGAGTGCATGCTACAGTTATGACATAGTGAATGTTTGCTACAGTTATGACATAGTGAGTGCGTGCTACAGTTGTGACATAGTGTGTGCATGCTACAGTTGTGACATAATGAGTATGTGCTACAGTTGTGACATAGTGTATGTTTGCTACAGTTGTGACATAGTGAGTGCGTGCTACAGTTGTGACATAGTGATTGCGTGCTACTAGTTATGACATAGTGAGTGCATGCTACAGTTATGGACATAGTGAGTGCGTGCTACAGTTATGACATAGTGAGTGCGTGCTACAGTTATGACATAGTGAGTGCGTGCTACAGTTATGACATAGTGAGTGCATGCTACATTTATGTGACATTGTGTATGTTTGCTACAGTTATGACATAGTGAGTGCGTGCTACAGTTATGACATAGTGAGTGCGTGCTACAGTTATGTCATAGTGTATGTTTGCTACAGTTATGACATAGTGAGTGCATGCTACAGTTGTGACATAGTGAGTGTGTGCTACAGTTATGGCATAGTGAGTGCGTGCTACTGTTATGGCATAGTGAGTGCATGCTACAGTTATGGCATAGTGAGTGTGTGCTACAGTTATGGCATAGTGAATGTGTGCTACAGTTATGGCATAGTGAGTGCGTGCTACAGTTATGACATAGTGAGTGCATGCTACAGTTATGACATAGTGAGTGCGTGCTACAGTTATGGCATAGTGAGTGCATGCTACAGTTATGACATAGTGAGTGCATGCTACAGTTATGACATAGTGTATGTTTGCTACAGTTATGACATAGTGAGTGCATGCTACAGTTGTGACATAGTGAGTGTGTGCTACAGTTATGGCATAGTGAGTGTGTGCTACAGTTGTGACATAGTGAGTGCTTGCTACAGTTGTGACATTAGTGAGTGCGTGCTACAGTTATGACATAGTGAGTGTGTGCTACAGTTATGACATAGTGAGTGCGTGCTACAGTTATGACATAGTGTATGTTTGCTACAGTTATGACATAGTGAGTGTGTGCTACAGTTATGACATAGTGTATGTTTGCTACAGTTATGACATAGTGAGTGCGTGCTACAGTTATGACATAGTGAGTGCATGCTACAGTTATGACATAGTGAGTGTGTGCTACAGTTATGGACATAGTGTAGTGTTGCTACAGTTATGACATAGTGAGTGCGTGCTACAGTTATGACATAGTGAGTGCATGCTACAGTTATGACATAGTGAGTGCGTGCTACAGTTATGACATAGTGAGTGCATGCTACAGTTATGACATAGTGAGTGTGTGCTACAGTTATGACATAGTGAGTGCATGCTACAGTTATGACATAGTGAGTGTGTGCTACAGTTATGACATAGTGAGTGTGTGCTACAGTTATGACATAGTGAGTGCATGCTACAGTTATGACATAGTGAGTGCATGCTACAGTTATGGACATAGTGAGTGCATGCTACAGTTATGACATAGTGAGTGTATGCTACAGTTATGACATAGTGAGTGCATGCTACAGTTATGACATAGTGAGTGTGTGCTACAGTTATGGCATAGTGAATGTGTGCTACAGTTATGCATAGTGAGTGCATGCTACAGTTATGACATAGTGAGTGCATGCTACAGTTATGGCATAGTGAGTGCATGCTACAGTTATGACATAGTGAGTGCATGCTACAGTTATGGACATAGTGAGTGCATGCTACAGTTATGACATAGTGAGTGCATGCTACAGTTATGGCATAGTGAGTGCATGCTACAGTTATGACATAGTGAGTGCATGCTACAGTTATGGCATAGTGAGTGCGTGCTACAGTTATGACATAGTGAGTGCATGCTACAGTTGTGACATAGTGTATGTTTGATACAGTTGTGATGTTGTGAGTGTGTGCTACAGTTATGACATAGCGTATGTTTGCTACAGTTGTGACATTGTGAGTGCATGCTACAGTTATGACATAGTGAGTGCATGCTACAGTTGTGACATAGTGAGTGCATGCTACAGTTATGACATAGTGAGTGCATGATACAGTTATGACATAGTGAGTGCGTGCTACAGTTATGACATAGTGAGTGCATGCTACAGTTATGACATAGTGAGTGTGTGCTACAGTTATGGCATAGTGAGTGTGTGCTACAGTTGTGACATAGTGAGTGCATGCTACTGTTATGGCATAGTGAGTGTGTGCTACAGTTGTGACATAGTGAGTGCGTGCTACAGTTATGACATAGTGAGTGTGTGCTACAGTTGTGACATAGTGAGTGCATGCTACAGTTATGGCATAGTGAGTGCGTGCTACAGTTATGGCATAGTGAGTGCATGCTACAGTTGTGACATAGTGAGTGCGTGCTACAGTTATGGCATAGTGAGTGCATGCTACAGTTGTGACATAGTGAGTGCATGCTACAGTTGTGACATAGTGTATGTTTGCTATAGTTATGACATAGTGAGTGCGTGCTACAGTTATGGCATAGTGAGTGCATGCTACAGTTATGGCATAGTGAGTGCGTGCTACAGTTATGGCATAGTGAGTGCATGCTACAGTTGTGACATAGTGAGTGCGTGCTACAGTTATGACATAGTGAGTGCATGCTACATTTATGTGACATTGTGTATGTTTGCTACAGTTATGACATAGTGAGTGCGTGCTACAGTTATGGCATAGTGAGTGCATGCTACAGTTATGGCATAGTGAGTGCGTGCTACAGTTATGGCATAGTGAGTGCATGCTACAGTTGTGACATAGTGAGTGCGTGCTACAGTTATGGCATAGTGAGTGCATGCTACAGTTGTGACATAGTGAGTGCGTGCTACAGTTGTGACATAGTGTATGTTTGCTACAGTTGTGACATAGTGAGTGTGTGCTACAGTTGTGACATAGTGAGTGCGTGCTACAGTTATGACATAGTGAGTGCATGCTACAGTTATGACATAGTGAGTGCATGCTACAGTTATGACATAGTGAGTGCATGCTACAGTTATGACATAGTGAGTGCATGCTACAGTTATGACATAGTGAGTGCGTGCTACAGTTATGACATAGTGAGTGCATGCTACAGTTATGACATTGTGTACGTTTGCTACAGTTATGACATAGTGAGTGCGTGCTACAGTTATGACATAGTGAGTGCGTGCTACAGTTGTGACAATGTGTATGTTTGCTACAGTTGTGACATTGTGTATGTTTGCTACAGTTGTGACATAGTGAGTGCGTGCTACAGTTATGACATAGTGAGTGCATGCTACAGTTATGACATAGTGAGTGCATGCTACAGTTATGACATAGTGAGTGCATGCTACAGTTATGACATAGTGAGTGTTTGCTATAGTTATGACATAGTGAGTGCGTGCTACAGTTATGGCATAGTGAGTGCATGCTACAGTTATGGCATAGTGAGTGCGTGCTACAGTTATGGCATAGTGAGTGCATGCTACAGTTGTGACATAGTGAGTGCGTGCTACAGTTATGGCATAGTGAGTGCATGCTACAGTTGTGACATAGTGAGTGCATGCTACAGTTGTAACATAGTGTATGTTTGCTATAGTTATGACATAGTGAGTGCGTGCTACAGTTATGGCATAGTGAGTGCATGCTACAGTTGTGACATAGTGAGTGTGTGCTACAGTTATGGCATAGTGAGTGCATGCTACAGTTGTGACATAGTGAGTGCGTGCTACAATTATGGCATAGTGAGTGCGTGCTACTGTTATGGCATAGTGAGTGCATGCTACAGTTATGGCATAGTGAGTGCATGCTACAGTTATGGCATAGTGAGTGTGTGCTACAGTTATGGCATAGTGAGTGTGTGCTACAGTTATGGCATAGTGAATGTGTGCTACAGTTATGGCATAGTGAATGTGTGCTACAGTTATGGCATAGTGAGTGCATGCTACAGTTATGACATAGTGAGTGCATGCTACAGTTATGGCATAGTGAGTGCATGCTACAGTTATGACATAGTGAGTGCATGCTACAGTTATGACATAGTGAGTGCATGCTACAGTTGTGACATAGTGTATGTTTGATACAGTTGTGATGTTGTGAGTGTGTGCTACAGTTATGACATAGCGTATGTTTGCTACAGTTGTGACATTGTGAGTGCATGCTACAGTTATGACATAGTGAGTGCATGCTACAGTTGTGACATAGTGAGTGCGTGCTACAGTTATGACATAGTGAGTGCATGGTACAGTTATGACATAGTGAGTGCGTGCTACAGTTATGACATAGTGAGTGCATGCTACAGTTATGACATAGTGAGTGTGTGCTACAGTTATGGCATAGTGAGTGTGTGCTACAGTTGTGACATAGTGAGTGCATGCTACTGTTATGGCATAGTGAGTGTGTGCTACAGTTGTGACATAGTGAGTGCATGCTACAGTTATGACATAGTGAGTGCGTGCTACAGTTATGACATAGTGAGTGCGTGCTACAGTTATGACATTGTGTATGTTTGCTACAGTTATGACATAGTGAGTGCATGCTACAGTTATGACATAGTGTATGTTTGCTACAGTTGTTGTGACATTGTGAGTGCGTGCTACAGTTATGACATAATGAGTGCGTGCTACAGTTATGGCATAGTGAGTGCGTGCTACAGTTATGACATAGTGAGTGCGTGCTACAGCTGTGACATTGTGTATGTTTGCTACAGATATGACATAGTGAGTGTGTGCTACAGTTATGACATAGTGTATGTTTGCTACAGTTGTGACATTGTGAGTGTGTGCTACAGTTGTGACATTGTGAGTGTGTGCTACAGTTATGACATAGTGAGTGTGTGCTACAGTTATGACAATGTGTATGTTTGCTACAGTTATGACATTGTGTATGTTTGCTACAGTTGTGACATTGTGAGTGTGTGCTACAGTTGTGACATTGTGAGTGCGTGCTACAGTTATGGCATAGTGAGTGTGTGCTACAGTTGTGACATAGTGAGTGCATGCTACAGTTGTGACATAGTGAGTGCGTGCTACAGTTATGACATAGTGTATGTTTGCTACAGTTGTGATGTTGTGAGTGTGTGCTACAGTTATGACATAGTGAGTCCGTGCTACAGTTGTGATGTTGTGAATGTGTGCTACAGTTATGACATAGCGTATGTTTGCTACAGTTGTGACATTGTGAGTGCATGCTACAGTTGTGACATTGTGAGTGCATGCTACAGTTATAACATAGTGAGTGCATGATACAGTTATGACATAGTGTACGTTTGCTGCAGTTTTTACATTGTGAGTGCGTGCTACAGATAGTGAGTGCATGCTACAGTTGTGACATAGTGAGTGCGTGCTACAGTTATGACATAGTGAGTGCATGCTACAGTTATGACATAGTGAGTGCGTGCTACATTTATGACTCATAGTGAGTGCATCGCCACAGTTAGTACATAGTGTATTGTTTGCTACCAGTTTGTGGACATAGTGAGTGTGTCTAGTTAGTGCCTACAGTTATGACATAGTGAGTGCATGCCACAGTTATGACATAGTGTATGTTTGCTACAGTTGTGACATAGTGAGTGTGTGCTACAGTTATGACATAGTGAGTGCGTGCTACAGTTATGACATAGTGAGTGCGTGCTACAGTTGTGACATAGTGAGTGCATGCTACAGTTGTGACATAGTGAGTGCGTGCTACAGTTATGACATAGTGTATGTTTGCTACAGTTGTGACATAGTGTATGTTTGTTATAGTTCTGACATTGTGACATAGTTAGCTTTTTTTTGTTTTTAATGCTACAGTTTTGACATAGTGAGTGTGTGCTACAGTTATGACTATTGTATGTTTGCTACAATTATATCATAGTGTGTATTTGTACAAGTTATAACATAATGCATAATTGCTAAATTTATGACATGGTGTATGTTTGCTATAGTTGTGACATAGTGCATGCTACAGTTATGACATGGTGTATGTTTGCTACAATTATATCAGTGTGTATTTGTAAAAGTTATAATATATGCATAATTGCTAAATTTATGATATGGTGTATGTTTGATACAGTTGTGACATAATGAGTGTGTGCTACGGTTGTGACATAGTGAGTGTGCTACAGTTATGCTATAGTCTATGTTATAGTTATGACGTAGTGCATTTTTTGCTACAATTGTGATATAGTGAATGCTTGCTACAGTTGTGACATAGCGTGTATTTACTACAATTATAACACAGTGCGTGTTACATTTGTGACATAGTGTATGTTTGCCACAATTGTGAAGAGACCGACAAATCCTGGCCAAGGAAACAAGTATAAAAAAAAACCGGCAATCACAATCGCCCAAAGTTTCCCCGGAAGGGCGATTTGCCCGTCTACAACAACACTAGTAGTTCACTGTAAAGGTCAGCGCTGTCTGAGGCAACTCTGGGACACCCGGCCCTCCTGGAGTTTATGTGGAAATAGCTTTGCATTAATTCAGCGGCGGGAATTATCTGCAGGAGCTTCTTGCCCGTTTGTTTCTGTTGCACTGTGCCCAGGGTGCGCACGTCTTCTTCATAAGATGCGAACGCGGGGCTTTAGAGATGCAAATGTGACTGCCTGTGAAATTAGAAGCTGGGGAGTTAATGTCTGTTTTAAGCGGCGGAGCTCGTCTGATTAGGGGAAGCTGAGGATGATTGTGAACAGAGGAGGCAATTATTAGGAGAAAAGGGGGAAGGTTTATGTTTAACTACAACTGCCGATTGGCAGCTGTATTTATAGTAGAACAGTGCATTGGCTTTCCAGCTTGTCTGCCGTTCCGGTAGCCATGAGTTCGATTCCCCATCGAAGCGGATTTTAAAATAATTAACCTTGACTTTCAGGCCGACACGGCCTAAAATGTACCAGGAAATGCCTGGGAGGGTAAACGCGGCCGGTCTCAGACTGTGCACATTACCCACAGAGAGCCGATATAGCAATGGTATGCTCTTTACAGGACATTGCAGTCTCGACAAGCCCTTGCCTGTTTGTGATTTACTAGTGTGTGGAACGAAATACGCTACGTAACCGCCAGAAGTGACAGCTTCAGCGCGTCAAACCTCTCAGCCACGCCGACCACTTAAACTGCCCTTTAAAGGACGTGTCATTCACACCCAGCCACCACTGGCAGTGTGTGTGATTTACTAGGCACTCTTACGTTCAGCAGTTTGCCATTGCTTTTTGAACCAGAGGTCAACAGTCAAGTCCAACTGACCGTGTGGAAAACACCCACTACGCCGCGGTCAAAGAGAACGTTTTTGCGCGTTGCGCCTCTCAGCCAGGCCTGCCTCCGAGAGCCGACTGGTCTGTAAAAATATGGGCCTGCGCCGTAATATCCTGCATCCTAATATCTCGCATCCCATTATCCTGCATTTTTATATCCTGCGTTCTAATATCCAGCATCTTGGTATCCAGCATCTTAATATCTTGCATCTTAGTATCCAGCGTCCTAATATCCAGTAGGCCTCAAGACGTGCGTTAAGTTTATTTTGCGTCTAATTTCGTGTTTTCAGCACGAAGACACTGTAGTCAGCCAAGTCCTGTCATCCGGGTATACGGGAGTACGAATTGCATCCGTAATACCTTCGCCACGGAGACAGGTGCCTGTCATAGCTCATTGAAAAACAATTTCGGTATGTCTTTACTTGTGTCACTTGATCAATGCCCCTTCGATGTCTTTACATGAATCACTTGATTAATGCCCTTTCTGTCTTTACTTGTGTCACTTGATTAATGTTCCTTCTTTGCATCTGTACTCAAATCTCTTGATCATTGTTCCTTGTGTATCTTTACTTACTTTGATACGTTATTATTAGCACGTCCACTTAAACCAACAGCCATGAATATAGACATAATTCCTACTCATCTATATTTCCGCATGATACAGCCTTATATATGAATGTGTGCTCTGGTCTAAAATATGTTCCCTGAGGAGTATAAATATGGGCGTTAGTGCAGCTTAGAGGAGTCGGTTCTCTTGACTTTGGTGCATGACACGTGTTCCCAGTAGTAATCCAGCCGTTTTGTCCGTCTGTTATGCTTCTAATCTCATCTGCGAGTTCTACTGAGGACGACAGTTCAGAAACGGATTACAAGAGACAGTTGGGTATCGATCCAGGCTCCTTTGCCGGGCTGGTTTTTTTTTGCAGGTTATAAATAGCCAACTTAAGAAATAAGCAGGCGATATCGGGGAAGAAAACAGAGAAACAAGCTAACGATAGGAGAAAAAAAGCACGGGAAAGTAATGTTGTTCATTCTTTTTCTTCTTCTTCTTTCGTTCGCTTAAAATATTTCTGTAACTGCAATGTTGTCTCTTGTATGAATTTAACTGTCTTTTTTGTTTTAGTTTACGCCGGCTTCCTGGCCTAGAGATTAGGGCATTTTCTCCGTAATCTCGTATACTCTCATGGGTAACGTGACGACGGTGAGAATCAGCAGTGGTTCGAATCGCGTCGGTAACTTACGGGGTATGTGAGCCGGCCGCTCAGAAAGCAATGGCAAACTACTGAGCGTAATCTTGCCAAGAAATCAACAATCAGCTGAAAGATGCTGATGTTGACAGCGATGTCCTGTAAAGGATTTACTAAACATTTTTTTTTTTAGTTTACACAGCGGTCCATAGAGTTTATCTTCCACTGTCATCCCTCTAGGCCAAAAGACTTGCCTAGATATGTTATATTTTGAGCAGTCTTGGAGTATGTGCTCTGCTGTCTGCGACGCCAATCCACATGTGCACATGGCTATGTTGTTCATAAATGAACATATCTCGAAATGGACAAGAATTGTTGAGAAGAATTGTAAGCTGGTCAGGTCAATTTTAGATGTTTGTGTTGTTTATGTCTGTGTCTCCATTCGATTCTCACGTCTTCACTATATATCGAACGAACTTTATTCTCAGAGAATCAGAAATTAGGCACGCAGGCCCATCTTACATTCGGCACTTTCTACAAATCACCTTTCGTACATCAATTATCTGTTGTGCTTGTTACATTCACACGAAAAACAAAAACATTGTCAAGTAATTATGTGAACATAAACAATGTATATTACCATGTTATGAGACAGGCAGGCAGACACGCACGCAAAGACCTCTGACATGTATAAACACATACACACACATACATACATTCCTAAATACATACATACATGCACGGATAAACGCACGCACACATACACACACACACACAAACACACAGACAGTTTACACAAACTCACATACCAACACAACAGTTAACAAATACACACCCCCTCAATACTCTAGCTATGTATCCATCTAGCTAACTATGTCTAACTCTATGTGTGTGTTTGTGTGTGCTGGCATTCGTGCGTGCGTGTATGTTTCTGTACCTGTCTGTATGTGTGTCTCACCACATCTGTATTCCGTATTGTTTATATGCCCAAGCCATTATACTATAGGTTACATATACGTATGTAAGCACAAGCCATTACGCAACAGGTTATACGTTTGTGTGTATGCACACACCGTTACGCTGAAGGTTCATATATGTTTATATGCTCACGCCATTACGTAGTAGGTTATATGTATGTATGCACACGCCATTAATGCAGTTTGTTTGTTTTTGTTTTGTATATCCCATTCACAAGACATTGCAGTCAACACCAGCATTTTTCAGATGCTGTTGATGTCTTGGCAAGTTTTACGTTCAGTAGTTTGCCATTGCTTTCTGAACGACCGGCTCACAAAGCTTTCCGTAAGAAACCCACGCGACGCGATCTGCTGCCGAATCTCGCGCAGCTGTGTTTCGTACGTGGGTTTACGGGATTACGAACAGCGTCCTTAATTCCTTAGCCAGGGAGACCGGCCATTACGCAATAGGTTACATATATGTATGTGTGCACACAGGGCCATGCGGTAGACTTTCTCAGTATGATGCAAGTCTTCGAAATGCCGCCCCTCAATGATGCAAGTATTCGAAATGCCGCCCCTCCTTCGCTGCTTGCTGCCTCCTGATGAGGCGGCCTCTCTGTATCACAGCATGGCACGGCCCTGTGTGCGCACGCCATTACGCCGTACGCTACATATGTGTGTATATGCTCACTCCATTACACTGTAGATTGTATGTATGTATGCAGGTAGGTAGGTCTGTCTGTCTGTCTGTGTATTTATTTATGTACACGCCATTAAGCTATACGTTACATATGTGTATATATGTTCAAGCCATTAAGCTATATGTTACATATATGTATATATGCCCACGCCATTAAGCTATTTGTTACATATATGTATATATATACTCACGCCATTAAGGTATATGTTACACACACACACACACACACACACACACACACACATATATATATATATATATATATATATATATATATATATATATATATATATATATATATATATATATATACTCACGCTATTAAGCTATATGTTACATATGTGTATATATGCTCACGCCATTACGGCTGTACACACCCCCAGCCATCAAGTTTAGACCTAACCCAGCACTTTAGTAAATAATTCATGTTAACAATGACATGCCCACACAAATTATATCCTGCAGTAGAAGCCATACTTAAGCGGCTGAACCGCACAGCACTACCGTCAGATTGTCTGTCCTCTACTATGTTTGCCCACGTTTATCAAATGATGACTGCATGAAAACTGCTGACACTGTGTATTTTTAACAGTCAGGGGCTAGGGAATAAAGTGACTCTGGAATATGGAATTGTGACGGCAGTTGGTGTGGGAGCACAATGGCTGTTATTTGGAGAGCCTGAACGCTGTGCTGTTGTTCAAATACACCACGACTGTAGGGATCTCCAGGGTCGACGGGTTATTGTTGTATTGTCGCGTTTATTAATCCCTCGCTGGATGTTTTATTGTTCTCGTGAACTAGTTAATGTGGCCTTATTTGTTGGTATCTAGCATTATTGGGTCATTATGTCATGTGGGAGGGATGATAGCGCAGTGGCTGGCACGTTTATCTACGGGCTCGGCGGTCATGTGGTCGATCCTACCTGGAGACAAAGATCTTTAAAAACAAACAATTGCCAGGCTAAAAGGGTAGCACGAAGTATTCTAGGCGTTGGGGTAGTGCAGTTGTTTGATCATTGTTAGAATCCCTTTCGAGACTGGAATTGTTTTTATTCCAGTGTCTTAGGTCCACACAACTTGAAGTGAGTACCAGCAGTTTCCCAGAGATGTAAAGGCGACCAGTGTGATGTTGATCACGTCACCTATCGGTTGCTGATTGGTCTAAAACTTTGTGGATAGCACCATTTATCCAATATGTGAAAAGTGATCCTCATCCCTCGCCCCCTCTCTACCTCATATATAATATAAGGGGCGTTCATTTGAAATCCGTTCGTTCCGAACTGCGCGTAATTGCATACGTTGTTCATTTGAAACCCGTTCCAATGGCTTTATTACAAAAGCATGAAAGAAACCTTAACAGGTGTGGTATAATTAAACAAAGCATTCATTTTGAATTAATTATGCATCCATGGGTTGGTCAGAAAAAGTCGCCGTAGGCATTCAGGCAAGCATCCCATTGCTTAGGTAGGCGGCGAATGCTCCGCAAAAAAGGATTGTGGCTGCTCACTGAACCAAGTGTTTACAGCGTTCATTATGTCTGCATCTGCGTGAACTTGTTGCCCCTTTAGAGCATTTATTTTTAGAGGTCCGAACAAATGAAAATCACATGGTGACAAATCAGGACTATAGGCTGGACTGTTGCAGAATTTCCCACTTCTTCCTTGCTAATGCTTCCTGCACAATCTTTGCGACATGCCGACGAGCATTATCGTGCAACAAAATCACACCGCGAGAAAGCGTGCCGGGTCATTTATTCTTGATGGCTTTTTGCAGCTTGTCTAGTGTTTGCAAGTAGTGGGTAGAGTTGATGTTGACACCAGGTTCTTTAAAGTCGGCCAACAATAGCCCTTCGTTGTCAAACAAATGCGCTCAGCATAACCTTACCAGCGGAAACCTGTAACTTGAATTTTTTTTTTTTGGCTTTTGGTGATCCAGCATGCTTCCATTGCATGCTCTCTCTTTTGCTGCTCGGCTCAAAGTGGTGACACCATGATTCATCGCCTGCCACTATACGGAAGAGAAATGCATCACCCTTATCTCTGTAACGCAGCAAGTGGTTCAAACACCATCCCATGCTTCCCTCTTTTTGGTGGTCGGTCAATATCCGTGTACCCACTGTGAACACACCTTCCGATATTGCAGTTTCTTACAAACGACCTTTTGAATTGTCCTAAATGACACATCAAATTCTTTCGCTAGAGAACGTATGCTTCCACAACGGTTCATCTGTACTGCTGCTTCAATTTTGGCGGTGGTTTTTTTTTTTTTCTGTTGCAACAATATGATCTTGACCCGGCCGTCGAACATCTGTCATGAACTAACGTCCTTTCCGAAACATTCGTGCCCTTTCTGTCACTGTTGTCTTCGGCACACATTTGTTACCGTACGCTGCCTGCATTCTTCGATGAATGTCCACTGGTCGACATCCTTCAAACTAAAGAAACTGAAAACTGCTCTTTGAGCTTCTTTGGGCGGATTGTGGATTAACCCGGCCATTTTCTCAACGGTCAGAAACAGAACCTATGCATCATGGGATGATAAGCACGTGCTCTTTTATTCAGTGGTCAGTATTTATCACATGACTATGACATGATCATGTTCAATGTACGCAATTACGCGCAGTGCAGCACGAGCGGAATTCATATGAATGCACCTTATAGTTGTGAAATTTAATCAGGTAGAGGTTTGTCCGTCGGTCTCCCTGAACGTAGGGGTTAAGGACGTTGTTCATAAACCCGTATACTCTCGTACGAAACACAGCTGCGCGAAATTAGGAAGCGGATAGCGTCGCGTTGGTTACTTACGGAGATATGTGAGCCGGTCGTTCACAAAGCAATGGCAAACTACTGAACGTAAAACTTGCCAAGACAACAACAGCAGCTGAAAAATGCTGGCGTTGACAACAATGTCCTGCAAATTATATGCGGGGAAAAAAGAGGTTTATCCGGCCTGCTCTTTTAGATTGCCCGCCGCCTGAAGATTTTTAACTTGCGTTAAAAAAAAAACAACACACACGCACGCACGCCATTTTCTTTGCAGACGGTTTCTCCGAGAGCGTAGCACGGTGTCAGGAATCAAAGCTGCAGTATATCACGGTATTTAGATTCTCCGGAGAGTGATGACCAACTCCGGTGCTCGTAGAGATAACAAGGGGACATCGAGCGTGATGGAATGCTGACAGAGGCGAGACAGATACGAGATAGCAGGAGACAGATAAAGCACAACGTGCGCGTGTGGATGGTTGTATGCGATGACGGAAGATAGAATATGAAACACACATTGAAGAGCTGGCGTTCGATACGTATAAGATAGAATATGAAACACACATTGAAGAGCTGGCGTTCGATACGCATAAGATAGAATATGATACACACATTGAAGAGCTGGCGTTCGATACGTATAAGATAGAATATGAAACACACATTGAAGAGCTGGCGTTCGATACGTATAAGATAGAATATGAAACACACATTGAAGAGCTGGCGTTCGATACGTATAAGATAGAATATGAAACACACATTGAAGAGCTGGCGTTCGATACGTATAAGATAGAATATGATACACACATTGAAGAGCTGGCGTTTGATACGTATAAGATAGAATATGAAACACACATTGAAGAGCTGGCGTTCGATACGTATAAGATAGAATATGAAACACACATTGAAGAGCTGGCGTTCGATACGTATAAGATAGAATATGAAACACACATTGAAGAGCTGGCGTTCGATACATATCTAGTCGGTTTAGTGTGGGGATGGGTGGGGAGAGGCAAGAAATTTAATCGTCTCTCTGTCAAGAATTATAATTAATAGTCTTTGTGTGGAAAATACAGGAAGTTCTACAAAAAAGTAAATGAAAATCGTAACCTTATTGGAGAAATTAGACACAGACAATCAACATTTTCTGGGCACGTTATGAGAAGAAGTAAACTAGAGAACTTGGTGACAACTGACATCGAGGGTAAAAGAATAAGGGGAGGGCAAAGAAGTAAATATCTGAATGGCTTGACCACATGGCATGGTCGAGACAAGGATACAGAGCTGATCCACGACTCTGGTGATCTTTCATGATGGCGAAACATGTCCGCTCAAGCTTATCAGCATGGTACATAATGATGATGATGCTCGTTAAAAAAAAAGTAAAGGATCTTTTTACATAATGATGATGATGCTCGTTAAAAAAAAAGTAAAGGATCTTTTTACATAATGATGATGATGCTCGTTAAAAAAAAGTAAAGGATCTTTTTACATAATGATGATGATGCTGGTAAAAAAAAATAAAAGTAAAGGATCCTTTTACACGTCGTGGAGCTTATTCAGTTAATTATCACCACTCAATGCCTTGCCGAATGGCGTAGGCGATCATGCTTCTCCTCCTCATGCGAATTCCAACGGCATGCACAGGTGCTGACTCTCTTCCGTGCCATGACACCAGACTGTTAAGAATGTTCTCTCGCAGTCTTCCCCTATCTCTCTTTCCACTTGTCACAACGTGTTCCAAGTTTTGTCTAGTTTAGTTTAGTTTACAGATCAACATCACGGCACGCGGGTGTAACCCATAAGTGATCCGTTCTACTCCTAACTCAAGCCTGAGTCCGGAGAATCTCAGCTCAGTGCACGAACTCTGTAACACCGGCGAGGATCCTGATATACTTTGGGTAGATTTTTAACTCGAAATTTTGCCCGGGTAGCGCCGTTAGGGTACTCTTTTTCGATTTCCAATTTGTCACAAAATAAAACCGTGTGTTTAACCAGTTGCTTATTATAGAGGCTTTCTGATAAACCGGACTATCTGTTAAGCAACAAGTGTTTCAACTAATACAGAGAAAACATTCATAGTTGTGGCTGCACGTGTTCCAAAACAGGTCGGGCATAAATAACAGCTGTACTTGTACATCTGGTTGACGGATTGGCCACACTCGGAAGTGAGGGAGACGAATCCCGACATCGCTTTGACAAGTCATAAACAAGTCGGATGGAAAAACGGAAGTACTCAGCACGGAAGTAAACAGTCCATATGTCATATAGTTTCCGGACATCACGCCGATGGGCAGATTGCTACTGACAGCTTGTTGGGGAAAACTGTTGTTGGGATCATACAGTAACTCGTTAGTTTGTTGGGGGAGTCGAAACAAGTGATGACAACTTTGACAGTGACTAGGCCAGGAAGAATCGATTCTTGACAATGGATGATATGCGCAAATAACACCTGCAGGACGTCACCCATATCACGTGACCAATTTTAGGGGTTTGTCAGAAAACCATGATTGGAGATGAGGAGTTGACAAAAACCGTGGATTATGATGGACGTGTTTGTGGGAGAGCTCTACAGTGTTAGAATAATTTAACATTAACTAGCATGTGTCATTATGGCAAAGTGTAGTAGCCATCCCGGGAATGAGGCGGTTTTGCATAAGGTAGTCAATATAGTCTATTAGTTCTAATTAATATAGACTGTAGCCTTGTTAAAACTATAGTGTGATGATTAGCACTGTTAGTGGAAAACTAGTTAGAGTAGAATAGTGATATTGGCTCTGCTAAGGTGAATAGAATACTGAGGTTGCACTCTGTATTGGTCTTTCCTTGTCATAGCCTGATTCGGCCCTAGGTGGGTAGCTAATCTGCTCTATGACATAGTTTAGTTAGCTAAAGATCATTAAGCAAGGCAATAGGCTTACACGCAGCCGATAGGATCAGTGACTAGTACTATCACCAGATGTGTTGTTTCTATCCTAGGTTCCCTACCAGATCCGAGGAAACTCAACAAGTTATTAGGAAAGGTTCAAATCCCATTCAGAAGAACACCAGTGGAACAGTCAAATAAAGTTTCGTACAGAACGTAACTGAAGCTAGAAGGAAGATGATTCACCAAAGAGGGGTGATGATTACTGATGCACCACACAACATCAGACAGTAGTAACTAACTGAGAACATTAATTATAATAGTTACCTAGTGTGATATAATCTCGTGTAATAGAACACAAGACATGATACGTGAGGCTAGATAGACACGAGTGAGGATCAATTACATTAACAATTAACATTAATAACTGTGTACACACTACAAAGGACTTGTGCATTTTTTTAGGAACGATAGGAACGGACATTGTGTAGGGTGCAACCGGTCCATGATTAACTGTTAATACCACCGGTGTCTATTTAGGATGATAATGAAATGGGATTACCAGAGGTCTACAGAGGCAAATCAGTATCCAGCAGGATGGTTTCGGCACTGGGTGAGATGTACATGTTCTGACGTAACGTGCTGTGGTCTATCCTTGCTGGGATCAGCTGACTGGGTTGTAGTCTGAGAGTCCGATTCTACACACTTTATAGAACACGTCACACATTTTCTTCACATACACGTCTCATATACGTTACACTTTTCTTTTAATAAATTAATCTTTATTAATTTTTAGAAGCAAGAGTTGTTGAGTATGTTGCGTTGGAGAAGTATGAGAGGGGGCATAGTACGACAGTGAGAGAGTGACAGGAAAAGGTGTCCACGGGCTGATGGAGTGTGTTGGACGGAAGCTGGTGGATTCTCCAGAATATTAAAAAGGAGGAAAATATTATAATGTGGGTGTCGGCTCTCTTCACTCCAGGGACGACACTGTAAAGGAGGACACAACATTATTGGGGGCTCGTAAACGGAATTTTTGGACAGCGGGATCTCTCGTAAACGGAATCTTTGGACAGCGAGATCTCTCGTAAACGGGATCTTTGGACAGCGGGATCTCCCGTAAATGGAATCCTTGGACAGCGAGATCTCCTGCAAGCAGGAACCTTTGACAGTGGGATCTTCTGACAATGGGGTCTTTTGACACGGGATCCTTAGTTATAAGAGGGAGATATCATTTTGGAGAATCCAGCTAGAGTGAATGTGGATAGGGGTTAGGACAAATATCTTACCTGTTCACACTTCACACGTCTGCATAGGTCTGTGGTCCTGATTCTACTCTTGTCACTGAGTGAATGTGCTGTGTGTGGTAATATTTAGATTTATAGTACTTGTTCATATATCTGTATAGTAATTTGCAGATTTATTGTACTAGACCTGCTAGCTTACCTCTCTGTATAATGCCACCCCTAAACTAAGCACGTTAGAATTAAAGGCAAAGGGGGAAGAAATGGGACTGTCGGGTTCTGCTCTAACGGATTACATGCAGGAAGTGGAGAGAGAGTATCGTCAAGCAGAAAGGGAAGATCGAAAGGCCGAGCTGGAATTGAGAAGGATGGAGTTGGAACAAGCAGCTACGAAATTGGAAGCTGAGCAAGCAGCTAAGAAATTGGAAACTGAGCAAGCAGCTAAGAAATTGGAAGCTGAGCAAGCAGTTAAGAAATTGGAAGCTGAGCAAGCAGCTAAGAAATTGGAAGCTGAGCAAGCAGCTAGGAAATTAGAAGCTGAACAGGAAGCACAGAAAAGGGAGCACGAGTACCGGATGAGGGAACTCGAGTTGAAGAGTCAATCTAATGGAGAAACTGAGGGAGCAGTTGGAGGTTCCTCCATCCCAGGCTCAAGACCAGTAGGTGGACATGGGTACCATGCTATGAAGTTTCCTTTGACGGTCTACGAGGAGGACAAAGAGAAGATTGACCAGTACCTTCAACGCATCGCGGCTATGTCAGTTGCTATGGGTCTGGAGCGTAACAAATGGAATCTTAAGCTATCCCAGGGTTTACGCGGGACCGGATACGAGGTTTATACTCGCCTGCCACCAGGACATAAGAACAATTATGACGAGTTAAAGACGGCTCTGCTGAAACGATTCGAGGTTACGTCACATACCTACTGGAAAAAATTTCGAGCAGCGAAACGAGAACCGGGGGAGTTGTTTGCCGCCTACAGTTTGCGTTTAAAATCGTATCTCCATAAGTGGATGGATTTGGCTGTATTTGCACATGACTATGAGAGTCTGGAAGAGCTCATGGTGGTCGACCAGCTGAAGAAGCAAATGTCTAAACCTCTCAGGACGTTCCTGAGCGGAACGTATTGACCTCGTGACTAAATTAGCAGAACGGTTCGTCGAGGTACATGGGGAGGCAGGGGAGAACCTTTCCACCAACACTAAAAGTCAAGAGAAACATGACAAGAAGAAAGCCAAAAACTCAGGAACCAAAAAGTGGGAACCTTATGTGCAAAAATCAGAGGATAGTTCAGAGAAGAAGAAGGAGGGAAGCAAGAGCACTTCAAGCTCTACACCTAAACGACCATGGTCGGAGAAGTGGTGTTCAATTTGTAAGTCACCCTCTCACAATATGAGGGACTGCAAATCGAAGGCTAAGAACCCTCACTTTGCAGCATGTCAAGTGACTTCCAAGGAGGTTGTCACGGAAAATGCCAAGGTCAACAAGGAAGCTCGCCACCAGGAGAGCTCACTCAAGTCCGACAATAGCAAATCTAGGACAGGGAAATGGTGCAACCAATGCAAGTCAAACACGCACAATGCTATTGACTGCAGGGGAAAGTCAGGAGACACTCAATTCGTCGGGTGCCCCGGGAAACCTAAGGTGGAGCCCACCGAACAGGTCGAGGCCGAGGAAGAGACTCCAGACCAGGAAAAACCACCTGTAGTGGAATTGGTAGAGGTTAACGGTCGTCAAGTGGAGTGTTTATACGACTGAGGACTGGACGGAGAGGCCGTGATTTCTGCGGATCTGGTACATCCAGAACAATTCACAGGTGAGACATTGGATATACAGCCTGCACAGAAGAGTGCTGTAGTCATGAAGTTGCCCATTGCTAATGTGGAGATTCGGTCAAGGTACGTCACCGGCACCATCAAGGCCGCTGTATTGACCGATCCCATTTTTCCAGTCATCCTAGGTTGCCGGTATGTCTTTCTGGGAATGCCCAGGGAGCCAATCCATATGGGAGCAATGCAGACTCGCTCTCAGACGAAAACGGAAGAGGCAGACGCAATTGTGACTAACCCAATGCTGGGGGAGCTACGAACTGCTCAGAGTGAGGATGATACGTTACGTCCTTGCTACAAAAAGCTGCAGAAAAGTGCTGATCCACCAGGACGGGGGCAGTACTACATGAAGAATAGGATACTCTAAGGAGAGCAGGAAGGGGAGACAACCTATACGGTCAGTTGGTCGTCCCGAAAGCTCACCGGTCCCAGGTTCTTCATATGGGGCATACCATCTCCTTTAGTGGACACATGGGTATTGCCGCCACCATGCAGCGGATTTCCTGCCACTACTATTGGCCGGGAATGACAGATGATGTGCGTCGGTATGTGAAGTCATGCCCTGAGTGCCAGAGGGTGGCACCGAAACACTGGACAGCACCGGTGGTGTTGGGTGAGATGCCCATCATGAACTCTCCTTTCGAGAGGGTAGCCATCGATATCGTGGGTCCACTTCCCAGGACTAGGAAGAGGAACATGTATATACTCACAATGGTGGATTGCTGTACAATGTGGGGTGAGGCTATACCGTTGACCACGATTGACTCGAAAAGAGTGGCGGACGCACTGATGGAGGCCTTTACCAGATTAGGCTTTCCGGATCAAATTCTGAAGGTCAATGGATCTCAGTTTTGTGGAAACTCATGGAGGAGGTATTTAGGGTGTTTCACTCTAACCACATACATACCAGCCCTTACCACCCTCAAGCCAATGGACAAGTGGAGCGTTTCAACGGCACGTTGATGACAATGCTCAGGACACTAGCGCAGGAAAAACCTGATAGGTGGGATGAATATATCCCAGCAGCACTCTTTGCCTATCGGGAAGTTCCTCATGGCTCAACAGGACTACCACCCGCTACGTTGCTGTTTGGTCGTCCAATCAAAGGACCGTTGGAAGCCATGTTGAGGAGTTGGACTGAAGAGGGGACGTCAGAAGAAGTGATCTCATCCTATAAATACGTGGAGGAACTGAAAGAAAAACTCCACAAGGGATGGACTCTGGCAAATCAAAACTTGAAAAAGGCCAGGAAAAGACATGCGGCTTACTACAACCGTAGGTCTAAAGAAAGATCTCTAGAGGTGGGAGATAAAGTCTTGTTGCTACTCCCAATGGGAAACAACAAACTGGAGATAAGTTGGCAAGGACCATTTCCCGTGGAAAGGGTGATATCCAGAACCAACTATCAGATCCGGATCCGGGGAAAGTCGAAGATTTTCCATATCAATCTCTTGCGGAAATACGAAGAGAGACCCGGAGACAAGGCAGCTCACCTCATGGCAATGGCAGTTGCAGTGGAGACAGAAGTGGGAACCAGCGAGGGCAGGGAATATCCCTTGGAACACCAGGAAACCTATAGGGATGTGCAAGTGAACCCTGATCTGACCTCCCAGGAGAGGGAAAGGATAACCCAGGTTCTCAAGTCTCATAAGGAGATACTGACTGATAAACCAGGACGAACGAGGTTGGTTGAGTTCGAGATGACTTTGACCACACAGGAGCCTGTTCGCCAAAAGGTTTACCCAGTGCCATTCTCTAAAGAAAAGGCCCTGGAGGAGGAAATACAAAAACTGCTGGAGGATGACGTGATTGCACCATCCACATCCCCATACAATGCGGGGGTAGTTTTGTTACGCAAACCAAGTGGAGAACACCGGTTGTGTATAGACTACCGACTTCTGAACAGTCACACACAATTTCAGGTGGAACCTTTGCCGAATCCAACTCAGCTATTCGCTAGGCTCCATAAGGCTCGGTACTTTTCAAAGGTGGATCTGAGTCGGGGTTACTATCAGATACCAGTCAAACCGGAGATTCGACCACTGTTAGCTTTCAGTACACCCAGTGGACACTATGAATTCAAGGTCATGCCCTTTGGACTCAGCAATGCACCTAGTGTGTTTACACGCATGATGAGGACTTTACTAGATCCGTTACAGGATCCGTCCATCATCTCATTCATGGATGATATTCTGATTTCCAGTGACAGCTTGGATGACCACTTACAATCCTTGGAGAGAGTGTTTAATAGACTCAAGGAAGCAGGGCTTACTGCTCGTCCAACCAAGTGCATGATTGGTTACCAGACTCTGGAATTTCTAGGTCACACCATCACTGCAGGACACATTGTTCCAGAAGAGAAGAACCTGGAGAAAATCAGAAATGCACCTAGACCAAAAACGAAGAAGGGTGTGCGATCTTTTCTCTCGTTGTGTGGGTTCTACCACAAATTTATCCCACATTTCACTGAACTGGGAGCTCCGTTGACGGAAACCTTGAAAAAGGGATTCCCGGACCAAATCATTTGGACACCAGAATGTGAGAATGCCTATAGTCAGTTAAAGGAGGCCTTGGTCAGCAAACCTGTATTACAGCTCCCTGACCTTTCCAAACAATTTGTGTTGAGAACAGATGCGAGTGCGATTGGAATTGGAGCCGCTTTGTTACAGGAAGGAAAAGATGATGCTTCGGTTTTGAAACCTGTGGCATACGCAAGTAAGAAACTTCTACAGGCGGAGAGGAATTATTCAACCGTCGAGAGAGAGAGAGAGAGTGCTTGTCCCTCGTATGGGCAGTGCAAAAATTTCAGCCATAGTTGTATGGAGTTAAGTTTCGAGTCCAGTCGGATCACCAACCCCTGATGTTCCTGGCTACTTCTCAGAAGCTCAACGCCCGGTTGATGCGGTGGTCGTTGTTACTTCAACCTTATAATTTCACAGTAGAGTACATTCCTGGGAAGGAAAATGTTGGAGCGGATTTCTTGTCAAGACACCCAGCTCCTGAAGAAGAAGAATGAATCATCTGGATTAAACTCACGGTAGAGAAGAGTGAGATGGACTACTCTCTTAGGAGGGGGCCTATGTCACAAAATAAAACCGTGTGTTTAACCAGTTGCTTATTATAGAGGCTTTCTGATAAACCGGACTATCTGTTAAGCAACAAGTGTTTCAACTAATACAGAGAAAACATTCATAGTTGTGGCTGCAAGTGTTCCAAAACAGGTCGGGCATAAATAACAGCTGTACTTGTACATCTGGTTGACGGATTGGCCACACTCGGAAGTGAGGGAGACGAATCCCGACATCGCTATGACAAGTCATAAACAAGTCGGATGGAAAAACGGAAGTACTCAGCACGGAAGTAAACAGTCCATATGTCATATAGTTTCCGGACATCACGCAGATGGGCAGATTGCTACTGACAGCTTGTTGGGGAAAACTGTTGTTGGGATCATACAGTAACTCGTTAGTTTGTTGGGGGAGTCGAAACAAGTGATGACAACTTTGACAGTGACTAGGCCAGGAAGAATCGATTCTTGACAATGGATGATATGCGCAAATAACACCTGCAGGACGTCACCCATATCACGTGACCAATTTTAGGGGTTTGTCAGAAAACCATGATTGGAGATGGGGAGTTGACAAAAACCGTGGATTATGATGGACGTGTTTGTGGGAGAGCTCTACAGTGTTAGAATAATTTAACATTAACTAGCATGTGTCGTTATGGCAAAGTGTAGTAGCCATCCCGGGAATGAGGCGGTTTTGCATAAGGTAGTCAATATAGTCTATTAGTTCTAATTAATATAGACTGTAGCCTTGTTAAAACTATAGTGTGATGATTAGCACTGTTAGTGGAAAACTAGTTAGAGTAGAATAGTGATATTGGCTCTGCTAAGGTGAATAGAATACTGAGGTTGCACTCTGTATTGGTCTTTCCTTGTCATAGCCTGATTCGGCCCTAGGTGGGTAGCTAATCTGCTCTATGACATAGTTTAGTTAGCTAAAGATCATTAAGCAAGGCAATAGGCTTACACGCAGCCGATAGGATCAGTGACTAGTACTATCACAAGATGTGTTGTTTCTATCCTAGGTTCCCTACCAGATCCGAGGAAACTCAAGTTTTTAGTAAAGGTTCAAATCCCATTCGGAAGAACACCAGTGGAACAGTCAAATAAAGTTTCGTACAGAACGTAACTGAAGCTAGAAGGAAGATGATTCACCAAAGAGGGGTGATGATTACTGATGCACCACACAGCATCAGACAGTAGTAACTAACTGAGAACATTAATTATAATAGTTACCTAGTGTGATATAATCTCGTGTAATAGAACACAAGACATGATACGTGAGGCTAGATAGACACGAGTGAGGATCAATTACATTAACAATTAACATTAATAACTGTGTACACACTACAAAGGACTTGTGCATTTTTTTAGGAACGATAGGAACGGACATTGTGTAGGGTGCAACCGGTCCATGATTAACTGTTAATACCACCGGTGTCTATTTCGGATGATCATGAAATGGGATTACCAGAGGTCTACAGAGGCAAATCAGTATCCAGCAGGATGGTTTCGGCACTGGGTGAGATGTACATGTTCTGACGTAACGTGCTGTGGTCTATCCTTGCTGGGATCAGCTGACTGGGTTGTAGTCTGAGAGTCCGATTCTACACACTTTATAGAACATGTCACACATTTTCTTCACATACACGTCTCATATACGTTACACTTTTCTTTTAATAAATTAATCTTTATTAATTTTTAGAAGCAAGAGTTGTTGAGTGTGTTGCGTTGGAGAAGTATGAGAGGGGGCATAGTACGACAGTGAGAGAGTGACAGGAAAAGGTGTCCACGGGCTGATGGAGTGTGTTGGACGGAAGCTGGTGGATTCTCCAGAATATTAAAAAGGAGGAAAATATTATAATGTGGGTGTCGGCTCTCTTCACTCCAGGGACGACACTGTAAAGGAGGACACGACACAATTGCCACGGGATTTTTTTACGTGCACAACAATACTCACGAGCGTCCGATTTTTTTTTTTTGGTCTTTTCATAATGAGGCCAAAAAATGAAGTTGTCTTTGGGACTTAGCCTCTCTCACAATGTCCACATTGCTAATTTTGGTTGTCCAACGAATTTTCTGCATTGTTATATAAAACCCACATATGAAAATCTCCAGTTTATATTCAGTGTATAGCTGACAAACATCTGATGGCTGTGGAAATGTAATTTCTGAGGACATTGCAAAAAATACCAAGGACAGACAGAAAAAAGCCAATGACCAAGTCCTACAAGAAACATGAAAACCGTAAACTGATTTAGAGAAATTAGACGTAGACAGTCACAATTTTTAGTCTCTTTATGAGTAGAAATACATTTGAGAACTTGGTGATAACTGGCAAGATCGAGGGTAAGAGAACAAGAGGAGGGCATAGAAGTAAATACCTAGATGGCTTGGCCACGTATGGTCGAGACAAGAACACTGAACTGATCCACGACTCTGGTGATCGAGTGAGATGGCAAAACATGACCGCCCACGCTTACCGACATAGCACATGATGATGATGATTATTCAGTGTATAGATTCCTTTTTTTTGTTTTATATCCCGAAGCAGGAAGCTGCTATTGGGCAAGTGATGTGGCAGACTCATCGCATTGTGTAGGACTGGATGCATGGGGGAAATTAAGTGGCCAGTCTTTCCTTCACTTAGCGAGGCGACGAACGCAGACGGCGAACCCTCGCCCGGCCATGCTCATGCCATCAGCGTATCCCCCTATCAACTAACGCGTCCGCTTCGGTTTATAGTGCCAGACCAATATGATACAGATCATCGGCGGCACTCCATGGGTTATGTGGTCGATATCGCGTAGATCGCCTACCTTATCAGCACATTTCCTGGCGCCAGTATTAGGCTGGTGCGACCTGCAAGTCTAGTTCTTTAAACAAATATGTTGAAACTGGCTCAATGGAGATTTAAGCACACGACCACCGACTGGTAGGCAAGTATGTTAGTCTCGTCGCTGCCACTGCCTTTTGTAATGATGGGGCGACATATTTGACAATTTGAAAATTATGCTGGTTGTAGTGAGGAGTGTGCGTACATGCGCGCCTCGCGCGCGCGCGCGCGTGTGTGCGTGCGTGCGTGTGTGTGTGTTTGTTTGTGTGTCGAGGGTTGTAGCTAGATAAGCATTCTTCATATATTGTAATCATTGCCGCTTGGTCTACGCTTATCGGCATGGCCTGTGTTGATGATTCCTGCTGTTAATTGCAAACGCTTTTCTGTAGAATATCTGCTGTCACTAAACCTAGTGTCTCTTGTAGCTGTGATTAACTTTGCACGATCACTAACATCAACGGTGTGTTTGAGAGTTTAAGAGGTCTACAAGTTTAAGGGTTAGAGGATCGACTTCATTGCACCGAGTTTTATCCCGTATAGGTCGGTCTTTTTCGGCGGGGGGGGGGGGGGAGGGGGAGCCAAAAGCGTCACACAAAGCACGAACTTCCTAGCTCCGGAGATGCCTCCTAGAAAATTGCACACACCTGAACCAAATGACAGCATCCGAATTCGAACCCACAACCTTCGGAACGCAAGATATGTGGCTTAATCACTTCACCACGAAGACATAATGTCTTCATATATTATTCATGTATGTCTGCAATTTCCTTCTCCGTGCATTTTTAGGTATCACTATATATTTCTTTTCTCCAGTGGGATCCAAAGAGAAGGACCTTCTAATGATACTGTTAAGTTTTTCTCAATGTGCGTTCTATCCAGTATGGAGAAGGAAATTGCAGACATATGTGAATAATGCGGGGTGGTCATGGAGAGAGCTGCAAGAGACAGCAAAAGATAGGACGGTTCACTGTGTGCTGTTTGAGCACCTATTCCCGGATATAGGGCACACAAAGAAGAATAAGTTGTAGGTAAATGTAGTAGTCAATGATAGTACACATTTGAGAATATATATATGGTGTTAAGCAGATTCCAGATTTTTTTCCCCACAGCGCGCGCGCAACACACACACACGCACAATGTGTGTGTGCGTGTGTGTGTGTTGCGCGCGCGCGTGTGAGGAAAAAAATCTGGAATCTGCTTAGTTGTCTCCTTAAGCTTCGCGTTAATGATTCTGTGATTGGTCTTGTTTGTACAGTTACCAGCTAAAAACATTTGTAGCGTATTAGTAATGTTTTTGTTGTTCTCTGTGTTTCCGACCACAGCAGTAGTACTGGTTTCACGTTAAGGTTAAATGATTTAGATATCGTCCTAGGTTTAATTTTTGTTGACTTCCACACATTTCCTCCTCGTGTTGCTCTTGCATTCTTATTTTAATATCTATATGTGTTCCCCATCTTTGTTTACATTGCTACCTATGCAAGTGTATGATTTCGCTTCTTGAAGTGAGGTGTCTTCAAAGGAAATCAGGTTATCGCGTGCCTGATTGGTTCTTATCCTTGTTTGTTTTTTCTCCTCTAAGAATGTGTAGACTAAATTGTTGTGCTCGCCCATATGTTTCGTCTATCTTGCATCTTATTTCGTGTGTGCTATCAACGAAGTGCAGGCCAGCAGCTGCTCGACCAGTGCATTGAATTTTAATTTCCTGCGGTAGCCGTTGCTGTCTTCATGATTCAGTCTATATGTAAGAATGACCATTATCACGTGCCCTGCCAACTGGCCTTACCTTTCTTCTCTCCTCACAGATCTTGACCCTTCGTGTTCTGGATAAACTCTGCTGATGACATTCCTCCATGAAAACTTCTCAGCCCATCCAGCATCTTTTTTCTTTGTCTGCCTCTGGCTCTTTTCTCTTCCCCACCCCTATCTTACCAGTTTCCACAGTGGTCTCCAATTCCCATCCTCTTATTACATAACCAAAGAAGAGGAAGAATAGGAAGAACAATAAAGGTTATAAAGGACTTCGTTGTCGCACCCTTGCTCCCACAAGCAGATTATTTGCTTAACTTTCACCTTGTGAAATGCTTCACTGTAGTCAGTGCAGCTGTAATATGCTAATTTCTGTAGCTCTTTCTGTTGATGGTGTTAACAGCTTCAGCGCAGAAGGATCGTATATCGCCAAATGTGACCTTACATTTGGACACAAAGGCGATGTATCGGCATTCTTGGGTCATCGTGTTTGTTTCCTTTCGCGGTATCTTACGCAAGCTTAATGCTCACTGAATGGAAATATACACTACTGGTTCATTGGATTGTGCATCGTGTTTGTTTCCTTTCGCGGTATCTTACGCAAGCTTAATGCTCACTGAATGGAAATATACACTACTGGTTCATTGGATTGTGCATCGTGTTTGATCTAAACATAGTATACCCGTGCAGGCTGTTGGCTTGTCGAGACTCCTATCAGTTCCACTTTTCACATGGGGCAGTAAGGAGCATTTTGTGTGATATTCACTGGCACAGAAACGGAGCAGTATGGGGACGACCCTTTGCCGTGAAGTTGGAATACTGACTGGCTGACTGGTCCAAACTTGCTTATTTGTTTAGCACTGAATCATGTATTATGTTTACAATAGAATTATAGACAACAAAAATAACTAGAAGGCAGTTGAATAGCTTACAAGTTATAAAGCCCGCCCCTGGTTCCCACAGACGCAGTTTGTTTCATGGTCAGGACATTGCTTAATTCTGCTATTGGGGTAGTGGATCGGACATTAAGTCTTCTCGGACAAAGGCGGCGGACAAGGAAGACTCGTATGAACTTGTGCACGTTAAAAATCTTCAGGCGGCCGGAAATCTAAAGGAACAGGCCAGATAACCTCTACCCAGGTTAAAGAACTATGGAAACCTACCCACAAAAAGAAAATGTATAACATGTTTGAATCTGCATTCGGCGTCTGTAGCTCAGGAGTTAGTGAAGGCAGTTCCACAATCTCAACACACGGTGTTCAAAGTCAGCCGAGGGCCATGTGGGAGCAGATCGCCTTGCGTTGATTTTCACTACGGTTTGGGGGTCGGCCGTTTAATAAGCAATGCAAACTACCGAGCGAAAATTGCCTAATAATTAATCATAAATAGCCAATAAATGCGATGTTCTGTGAAAGATGTGTGACTAACTGTATTGAATCTGCTGTACATACATTCGGATCATTGCCTGTGTTCCGGAATTCCCTTGCACGGTGCTGAGATTTTGCTTGTGTGATCTATTGGTGGAGACTACTAGAGCACTTTCGGAATATCCGTGTGTAGTTTGTACTATATTTTCATGTTTCTTGTAAGCTTTGAGTTGTGTCCGATACTATTTTAAAACATGGCGAGGAGGAGATGAAGGCGACGTGGACTTCGTTTGTATGAGGTGGAGGGGCGGGAATTGGAAGGGGTGGCTATTGAAGAGAGGGGTTGGGAGGGAGGTGGAAGTAGCCAGGATTATTTTATATAACATGATGAGGAGAAGAAAACGTTGACTTCGTTTGTATGAGGTGGAGGACCAGGAAGTGGGGGAGGGGTGGCCGCAGGAGAGACAGAGAGGGGGGGGGGGGGGGAGAGAGAGAGAGAGAGCAAGTAGCCAGGAAGCAGCGTTGACATAAGAAGGTTATACACTTGGACTGGCCAGACAGTTTTGATGATTGGGTCCCTGGGCTGGGGGGGGGGGGGATAAGGGGGGAGGGTCTGTCTAGGGCAGGGGTCACTAAACTTTTTTCACGGCGGGCCGGATTAGCTGAGAAAATGACGAGCGCGGGTCGGATAGTCATTCTGTACAATACTTGCGCCCATCTCCGTGGCGAAGGTCTTTCGGACGCGGTTCATAATCCGGTATACCCGCGTTCGAAACACAGCTGCGCGCGATTAGGCAGCAGACAACGTTGCACTTGTTTTTGTGCTATGTTATGGGTGCGGTCGTTCAGAAAGCAATAGTAAACTAGTGAACGTAAACTTGCCAAGACATCAACAACAGAAAACAATGTATGTGTTGACTGCTAACGTCCTGTAAAGGATATACAGCTAACTTTAACAATAATTGCAAGCTATAACAAAAGGTCTGGGAAAAATACGAAAAACTAAGTTAATCATAGGAAGGGCGTGCAATGCACACACACAAAAAAGACAATCAACACATTTATTTACTGAACAAAGTTATCAAAGAAGGCGACGTTGGCAAAAGGATAGTTACATCAGACCTAATGTGCACATATCCGAATCTCACAAACTAAGCAGCAAAAGAGGTTAGGGAGATTTGTGAAACTGACGTGTGGCTTTCAAAATACCATCAATGTTTGGTTTGGAATTGCTACATCCAATCAATAGAATTGCTTTCAAATGTTCATCAGTCAATCGCGTTATATGTGGTAACTTCACAGACTTCATTTTTGAAAATATTTGCTCACAGACATAAGTTGTTCCAAACACTGATTCCATACCAGCTGCAAATTTCTTAAGTTTCGGAAACTCAACATCAGGTAAGCAGCGGTACAATTCAGCAAGTTTTCCGTCTCTGTGCTTCTCTTTCAACAAGTCATTTGCTTGCAAATCAATGAGCTCCAACTGTAGTTCAACTGGTACACCATCAAGGTTACAATCAAAGGGATTCAGGAACAGAAGAATGTCACTCTCAATTCTGTCAAGATCTGAAAATCTCTCCAAACTCTTTGAAACAGTGAAAATGAGAAAGGTTTTCTCCTTCCAGTTGTGCTTCCAACAGTGACAGCTTTCTCCGAAATCCTTTGATGGTTCTGTAGAAATCACAGACGAGGTAAACCTTTCCCTAAAGTTTCAGGTTCATTTCATTCATGTCCACCAAAAATGACAACTTTTACAGCCAGGTAGGATCTGACAGCTGTGAATCAGCTCTATCTTTTTCAGTGAGGAAAACATCTATTTCGTTTCGGAGCTTGCAAAAACGAAGCAGGACTTTACTTTTTGATGTGTGATAAGGCAAGTCACAGAATTCAGAATCAATTTATTCAAGAAAAGCCTGGAACTGACAGTGATTGAGTGCATGTTCCCTGATTGAGTGCATGTTCCCGAATGAAGTTCACAGCAGAAACGACTGGTTTCAGTACACAATAAATATTCAAGTCTTCCCACATAGTACTTTGCTGATGTATGATGCAGTGTATAAACAGAGATCCCGGAATTTTCGGATCTTTCAACTGAGTCCTGATCTGCCCCACCAGACCCTTCCTCACTCCAGCTATGTTTTTCCCCCTCCATCAACTGTAACACCTCGAAGCTGATTCCGCTGAAGATTATAGTCTTGTAAAATTGTTTGCACTTCCACGAAAATGTCTTTCCCAGTTGTTGTTCCATGCATGCTGCAAATGGACGCCAACTTTTCGGTTATCTGAAAGTCCAAATTGACACCACGAATGAACACGAAAAGTTGTGACGTACTCTAGAGGTCAGTAGACTCATCCAGCACCAGAGAATACCACAACAAGATCCTAGCTTTCTCGCGTATCTGTAGCACTATGTTCTCTCCAAGTTCTTCTGTTCTCCGCACAACTGAACTTGCCGAAAAGCTGATTGTCATCATCTTACTCTTATCTAAATAATGGTTCGGGTTCATACAGGCAACAATACACTGTTCGCTAGGATATAGAACATTTATTGTATAAAGTGTACAGTTGGCGCAGTGGGTAAACAGACCCGCGCTCTCTTATATTACATATCACAGATAGTTAAACATCAAACATATAGTTGTCATACAACAATCTAGCACACTATCTAGCCTAAGTATATCTATGAATATCTATGAGTCCCTCTCAGGCAGGCCTTGTTGTCTCTCTCCAGTCCGTTTGTCCTCTGCCGGTCTCCGCGTGTCCTAACTCGACACGGGCGGTAACTCTGTCCGAGTTCCTCGTGGACCCCGCATTAGGCGGGCCACATCAGTGTCCACGGAATCATGGACTAGGTGACCAACTCTTTCGAGAAGGTTCTAGATTACTCGGGTCCTGCGCGACCTCAATGGTATCCCTTGGGCTGGAGTTGCAGCCCTCTACTATATGTGAAAGTGAGGCGGTGACACTGATAGTTCCAAACAAATCGGCTTTCTCAGGACACAAGTCATTTGTTGCTTCGATCATACACTCTTTGATGAAGTTGTCATCAGTAAACGGCTGTCCTCGTTCTGCCATCTTATGCACTGTGTTGTAACTTGTACGAGTGACAGATTCATTGTCAACAAATTTTCTCGTGAAGAGATTTCTTTGTGTTTCAAAACCACGTTTAATGGACTCATATTTCCCAGAGAGTAACTTTCCAGAAAACTTGTATTATGTTGATAGATGTTTTCTTTCGCAGTGACGCCGAAGATTGTACTCTTTCAAAACGGCAACACTTTCGCTGCATACTACGCAACTTGTTTTCTGGTCTTTTGTTTCCACAAAGAAGTACTTTACTCCCCATTCCTCATTGAAAAATCGACACTCGGCGTTCACTTTTGTTTTCCTAGTAGCCATAATTAAGAGTGAAGTACACGGGATCTGAAAATGAAAAAAAGGCATTAAATTAGAAACATAATTAAAATCCTATTGAAACAAAAGAAAAGCAGAGGACTAGGGGTCACTGGTGAAGCTATGGCTCATCAAAGGTACATATACAGTTTATAGGTACCTTTGTGTAAACGCACAGAGGTGATAGAGATAATAGCACAACGCCGAATGCTCATGGGCCGTAGAAGAAGAGAGGAATAAGAAGATAGAGAGAATCTCATTCTATTTCTACGGCTAACAAGAAAAGATTTAGAAATATTAGAAGAAGTTCAGGTCCGTGTACAGGGAATCAGAATAATGTAAGTGAAAAGATACAACAACATCTGATTAATAATGCCAATGCACAAATAAATAAAATTCATGATTAGATGCAATAAAATAGGCATCCCCATGAATAAACATACACATGATCATCCTTCACAGTACCAGTGATCTTCCATCACACCATGGGTAGTCATCCAACACAGTACCAAAGATCTTCCATCACAGCATGGGTAATCATCCAACACAGTACCAGTGATCTTCCATCACAGCATGGGTAGTCATCCAACACAGTACCAGTGATCTTCCATCACAGCATGGGTAGTCATCCAACACAGTACCAGTGATCTTCCATCACAGCATGGGTAGTCATCCAACACAGTACCAGTGATCTTCCATCACAGCATGGGTAGTCATCCAACACTGTAACTGTAGTCTGATAAGAACACCAGCAATTATCAGACAACAAGATGGAGCAAAGGTAATTCATTCAGTAGCATGTCCTTTACAGAACCTTGCTCCCATAACAACCTTCCGGAAAACCTCTCGATCATAAGCAAGATGTCCCGCTTCAGATACACCCATCTGGAGATCATCTGCCACATCCTGCACCCATCTTCTCTTTGGCCTTCCCCTTCCTCTCTTCCCAGGCATATACCCCTCCATTATTGTTCTCGGGGACAGACATAGCTATTCTATTCCTATGTTCCTATTTAAACTATGAAGATTCATTCAAAACTCACCCCGCAGCAGATAATCGTCCTCTTGGATCTTTTGGATCTTCACAGAGCCTGTCTGCCCTCTCAACTGCGGTGTGGAAAAACAGTGGCGGTCGTGCCTGGGGCACGTTCGCCCGTCTTCTGGGTAGTGGCTCAGAGGGATGAGTTCAAACCCTCTGCTGAAAATTAGACATCAGCATCTCTTCGGCATCAGTTCTCAAGGCCAAAGAGGCTGGAACATGGCTTGGCTGGGCTCTTATAGGCACGCCAACACAACATCCAAGCATCCATTTTTACCAGGGTATCATGGGATATGCTACTCCATACTCTTGTAGAGCCGCGGCAAGCGGCTTCATTTGGTAATAGAATATATCTCATAATAAGGTTTGCAAAATATATAAATAGGGCCGCATTAATAAACAGCCTAGAGCAGCCAGGAGGTCTCCGCACGTGTGAAGATCTCCTATTATTCTAAACATAACATTTACATTTAAATTGTATCACAACATTTCGTGTTTCATACGTTATATCAAGCAAGTTCGAGTACCGTTGGGGGGGGGGGGGCGGATAAAATGACGTCGCGGGCCGGATCCGGCTCGCGGGCCGTAGTTTGGTGACCCCTGGTCTAGGGCAAATTGCTGAGATTTCACCTCAACATCTCCAGATGAAGTCAAAAATAGTTTAGCCAAGCCGAGGTTGTATTAGTGCGGTATTTTCCTGGACGGTATGTTTTTTCCTCTCGCCTTTATACATCCAAGCTCCCGTATGACGTCATTGATCAGACAGAAATAAGCTGAAAGATGATAAAATGTCCCGATGGATGCCTCGGAGCACCAAGACACTGAAAATCCTGCTGAGCTTTGTTTCTTCGTCTGGGTCTTCGTT
The DNA here is from genome assembly GCA_014155875.1 of Cepaea nemoralis. Classification (NCBI taxonomy): domain Eukaryota; kingdom Metazoa; phylum Mollusca; class Gastropoda; order Stylommatophora; family Helicidae; genus Cepaea; species Cepaea nemoralis. The sequence continues at coordinate 43 of JACEFZ010027307.1, read as the reverse complement.
TCGTTTTCTCTCTCTCTCTCTCTCTCTCTCTCTCTCCTCTCTC
>JACEFZ010027303.1:0-102055 GCA_014155875.1 Cepaea nemoralis | reverse complement strand
CCAAAAAAAATACCCCAATTTTTCACTGTGTTTTTTGGGGGGCAAACAAAAAAAGTGCCCCCTTCACGATGGGGTTGGCGGGGGGATCGTCAACGCTTCTGTCTCTCGTCGGGTGGGCTTCAGGGAAAGGGGTTTTGAATTTTTTTCTGTCTGGGGCAAAAAGAAAACCCTAAGCTGCACAGTTCGCGGTGACTGCACTAGCCAGGCAGCCTAATTCCCCGGGTTCAAGACCTCTCTGTTCTACATCGCATGGTAATAGGCAGTAGATGGCATATTTGTTTTAACAATAAAAACAGCAGGAGAAGAATGTATTAAGGAAGATAAATGTAGATGTCCAGCAAGGCGGTATTCACAAGAGAAGATATCTCGAAATTTTATTTGTCAGTGGAAGTGAGAGAGAAGTGCTTAAGAGCTACATGAACCTGTCAAATGGGGAAGCGAATCATGGACTTTGCAGACAATGAGGAATTATGTGGAGGCTGCGGAGAGGGTGGTTTTATAGAAAGATGAGAACACCACGGAAAAGAGGACCAGCGGGGAAGATAGCTTGAAAGAAGTTAATTCATAAAGAGAATTGGTTAACCGCATCACAAGAAGACCGTTCACATTCTATAGACGTATCGTGAAGAGGAAAGATGGAATACGTCGTCAAACGGGAGAGTTGGAGGGGAAGAGAGGTAAAGGAGGCCGAGAGGAGGGGAGAGAGAGAGAGAGAGAGAGAGAGAGAGAGAGAGAGAGAGAGAGAGAGAGAGAGAGAATGCTGGACAATTTGACAATTTGAGAGGGGAGAGAGAGAGAGAGAATGCTGGACAATGTGACAATTTGAGAGAGAGAGAGAGAGAGAGAGAAGGGGAGAGAGAGAGAGAGAGAGAGAGAGGGGAGAGAGAGAATGCTGGACAATTTGACAATTTGAGAGGAGAGAGAGAAAGAGAGAGAGAGAGAGAGAGAATTTTGGACAATTTGACAATTTGAGAGAGAGAGAGAGAGACGAGAGAGAGAAAATGCTGGACAATTTGACAATTTTAGAGAGAGAGAGAGAGAGAGAGAGAGAGAGAGAGGAGAGAGAGGGGAGAGAGAGAGGAAGTGGACAATGACAATTTGAGAGAGAGAGAGAGGAGAGAGAGGAGAGAGAGAGAGAATGCTGGACAATTTGACAATTTGAGAGAGAGAGAGAGAGAGAGAGAGAGAGAGAGAGAGAGAGAGAGAAGAGAGAGAGAATGCTGGACAATTGACAATTTGAGAGAGAGAGGGGAGAGAGAAAGGAGAAGAGAGAGAGAGAGAGAATGCGGACAATTTGACAATTTGAGAGAGAGAGAGAGAGAGAGGGGGATGAGAGAGAGAGAAATGCTGGACAATTTGACAATTTGAGAGAAGAGAGAAAAGACGAGAGAGAGAGAGAGAGAGAGAGAGAGAGAATGCTGGACAATTTGACAATTTGAGAGAGAGAGAGAGAGAGAGAGAGAGAGAGAGAGAGAGAGAGAGAGAGAGAGAGAGAGAGAGAGAGAGAGAATGCTGGACAATTTGACATCATGGCACGAAGAAACGTCAGTATCAGAAATCATTAGAAGCACGAGAGACAGACATACGACACCCAATTTGTGGACAGACATGCCACAATCAATTTGTGGACAGACTCGTTCATACTCCAAGTATTCTCATTCACTTTTAGTTTCATTTAAACAAGTTCAAGGGTATCTCTGAATCTGTCATACTCTAAATATTGTCACTTGGCTTTGCTTTGCGAAAATGGTACTTTTGTATGTATTTACAAAGTATTACACATATTAAACATCGCAACTAGCATCCCATTTTACAATGCAAACGGCAAATCATGTGTATATGGCGTCTGAGAGAGACAGAGAAATATATAGACAGAGATAGAGAGGGAGCAAACAGATTGAAGTTAGCTACACTTGGTAGCAAACTTAATCACAAGTACAATGGATTTACTTGGGGTGGGTGGGACTGAGCCAGAGGTCAAAGGAATATCCCCTTGGTCATAGGTCGCATTTCCATTCCATGGTTGACAGAGAAACTGACCCACTAAGTACAGCCTCCCTTTGTGCTGTCCCTGACTATGGTAATATTTCCCAAAGCCCGGTGACAAAGAAGGAAAATGTGCTGATTCATTTTCCCCTATGGCGGAGATAGTGCGAGGGTAAGTTAATAAATAAGTCACGAATGGCGGTAGAAAAATAACTACACATGATAAAAACTTGAAACAAGTGTATTTTTATACATACATTGTCCCTTTATTTCTCAACATAATTTCCACCAACATTGATGCACTTATCACATCGTTTTATCATTTCCCCAAAACCGGCTGCATAGAACTGCGTGCTATGTTTTCATATACAGGCCATCCCACAGAACTGCGTGGCTTACTTATTGACTGCCTCTCGTAACGTTTTCTACCCAACTATGTATCGCTCTACGGGACAAACATTTGTCAGCATAAACACCGACAACACACCTTGGCGGTAGACATTTCGCGAATGACGCCGAAGTTGATTGTGAAGTGAAAACGAGGTTTAGAAAACAGAGCACGCAGTTCTATGCTGCCGGTTTGGGAGGGCTAATAAAACGATAGGATAAGTGCACCAATGTTGGTGGAAATTATGTTGAGAAATAAAGGATATGTATAAAAATAAACTGGTTTCAAGTTGTTATCATATTTAGTTATTTTTCTACAGCCATTTGTGACTTACTTATTAACTTTTTTCTCGCATATCCTTTACAGGACATCGCTGTCAACATCAGCATCTTTCAGCTGATTGTTGATTTCTTGGCAAGATTACGCTTTCTGAGCGACCGGCTCACATACCCCTAAGTTACCGACATGGCTAGAACCGCCACCGATTCTCGCGCACGTCACTCATGAGAGTATACGGGATTACGATGAAAGTTGCTAATTCCTGGGCCAGGGAGAACTTATTAACTTACCCTCGTAAATATATAAACAAGGGATGCAGGAACCTTAATATCTCTCTTTTTAACAGCAAAACTCATGAGTTTCCAAATTATTTTTTTTGGGTAATATTTTTTTTTTGGTTTCCAAACAAAGCAATGTATATTTACAAGGTGTAATGCGTGTTTCTGTTGTTTGTGTATATTACAGAGCGTTGCAGTTTGTTAGTGTTAAATGTCACATGCGTTAATAAAACAAACACATACACATCAATCAATCATGTGCCATGCCGGAAAGCGTGGGCGGTCATGATTCGCCATTTCACTCGATCACCAGAGTCGTGGATCAGCTCAGTGTTCCTGTCTCGTCCATGCCATGTGGCCAAGCCATCCAGGTATTTTCCTCTCGGTCTTCCTCTTGGTCTGTTCCCTTCGATCTTGCCAGCTGTCACTAAGTTCTCCAGTCCATTTCTTCTCATAACATGTCCAAAAAATTTTGACTGTCTACATCTAATTTCTCTAATCAATCTACGATTTTATACAGTTATGATAATATGACATTTATGGCATAGTGCAGGTAAACACACATTCCTCGTTTCATTCCCATCTCAAAAATAATCATTCATATATTCAATATGGTTTAAACAAATAAAAATCACCTTCAACGGAGAACACATGGAATGTATTAAGAAGATTGATTTGATTGATTGATTGATTTAGGAACCGACATCACAGCATTCGGGACATTCCCATAAGCGCTCCGTCCCCATCCTCAGCAGCCAGCGAAGAGTTCCAACACTAATCGTTCCAGCAGCAATCTGATTATATGTCCGTCTCGCCTTTCCTCTAAGCATCGGCCAGATCCCCTCGTCACACCTCGCTGTCGCATTCTTGTCAGACTATGGTGATCCATTTGCTCCTCCGAGGTGTACACGTGCTCCCACAAGGCCGCAACCACATCTGTCTTGTCATACATCAATACTCCACCAAGTTTTGCCGAGCCAGCCAATCTGTCCCGCCTGTTCATTCCCCAGCACACCGGCATGCCCAGGAGAAAAGATCCAGGTGATGCATTGCTACACGTGACCTCCGAAGCGAAGCAAGCCACTCTGCACGAAGCTTGCCTGTTCTCACCCTCCTCAGCATGCTTTCTGAGTCAGTTACAATCACAATATGTGTATGTATCGTGTTCTCTATCCAGCGGAAAGCTGCACTGACCGCCTCCACCTCCATTCTTAAGCTAGATGTAGTATCATCATACGCCAGGCTCTCCTGCACCAAATGCCGACCATTAGTCTTTTGCCAAGAACCTCCCAGGCACTTCTCCTACCTCTCAACACCGACCCATCCGTGTAGATAATCACATCACCCGGGCGAGAATTTTCCTGAATTATTTGCTGAATTTCCACTTCCGTGGCCCCTGCTGGCCACTCCCTGCACTCCCGGCTCAATGTGATTATAACTCTGCACAAGTCTGACTGCTCGGCTGGCACTCTGACCCACTCCTCTCCTCGCTTGATGTTCTCCAAGGGGCACACCTGTCTGATCGTATCCTCCGCCTGAGCCATCCATGATTTCCCTCTTATCAGTCTCTGACCCTTAACTACGTCCAGCGCCTCATGCAGTGGGTGGTCTGTGTCTGCAGCTACTCTGAGGTATGCCTTCGCCGGCATCACCTTGTGCCTACCAGCAACAGTAGGCAGACCAAGGATGTAACGCATACACACTACTGGAGTGTCTCTGGTATTAAGAAGAATACTGCTTTAACATATTATTGATGAAATAAAAACATTTGGAAGATTATTTTCCGAAAAAATAATATATCTGCGCATGTCTGAGTCATGCAAAAGAGGATAAAAGGTCTAGTTGAAAAAAAAAAAAAACATATTACTAAAGTAATCTTGTCATATATTTTCAAAATATATGTACATTGAATTATTGCCCTTGGACAATTCAAGAATTATAGCCCTTGATGTGGATATTACAAGCTGATAATTGTGTCTATTTCACACGTGCTGAGCTGGATTAAAACATTAACATCCTTGACTGCCGGCTGTTGCTCGTGTGTTTGAATTCTCATCGGTGCTTCTTTTTTTTTTTTAAAACTAACCTGGACTACTTGTTGTTCAATATATTGTTTATCTTCGTTATTCAAATTTAGAATGTCGGAAATTCATAGTAAGCGAAATAGAGGCAGACGCGCGCGAGAATGAGAGAGAGAGAGAGAGAGAGAGAGAGAGAGAGAGAGAGAGAGAGAGAGAGAGAGAGAGAGTGAGTGAGAGAGAGAGAGAGAGAGAGAGAGAGAGAGAGAGAGAGCGTGACCTAGAGAGAGGGGGAGAGATTGAGAGATTGCGAACCAAACAGACAAAGACTATGAAGTTAGCTGGGTTGGGAAGCAACTTCATCACCAGCACAGTAGATATATTTGTGGTAGGAGGTATTTGGGTGGAGGTTAAGGGGGAATTTTGTTTTGGTCATACTGTTTACTTCCCGCCTTACAAAGACCTTTGACCTATGATGTACAGCCTTCCTTGGTTCTGGATGGATTATTGAGCTGCTGTCCCGGACTTTGGTAATATTTTCCAAATCCTGATGACAACCAACGAACAAACGAACGAATGTGCTTTGTTTATTTTTACTGAAAAAAGTCACTGTGATGCTTTGTAATAAATGGAACTTGTCTGTAGCATGCAACTGACGAGATACAGTAAACTATGCAGGCAATAAATTGTGCACTCATTGTTTGTCTTCATTATTCAAACTCGCGGCTAACTGTGGACAGACATACAGACTACTCTCAATTTAAGGACAGACATACATTACTCAATTTGTGGACAGAAATACCACACGCAATTTTTCAGGAACTAGACTTTTATACTTGTGATAATATGTTCATCCCGACGTTGCTAAATCTTGTACAAATCTTGGAATATTGCGATTCTGTTTAACATCTCCAAGTAACGTCTAATTGAAAAAAAAAAAAAAAAACACTAGGGGAAGTAACCGTGACAATTATGTTTATATACCAAGAGTAGCTTATTATCTTTCTTGACATCACAATGTCCCCGCAACAGCAGGAACGTTGTTACATTTGTGAATAGCGGGCGCGTTTATGTGGTTGTTAGAGACCTGCGCTAATAATGTCATAAGCACTGTCTGGAGCCAGCTCGTCGACTGCTAAGGTGAGGAACAGTCAGGCCACTTTTGTCTCCGTACATTCAGGTCTAAAAATGTGATGGTCGTATTCCACATCACCGACTCATAGTAGACAACTGCTTCCAGAATATATAATATTAAGGGCGTTCATTTTAAACCAATGGCTTTACTACAAAAGCATGAAAAATACATTAACAGGTGTGGTAGAATTAAACAAAGCATTCATTTTGAATGAATTATGCACAATGGGTTGGTCAGAAGAAGTCACCGTAGGCATTCAGGCAAGAATCCCTTTGCTTAGGTAGGCGGCGAATGCCGTCCGCAAACAAGGATTGTGGTTGCTCACAGAACCATGTGTTTACCGTGCTCATTATGTCTGCATCTGTGTGAAATCGTTGCCCCTTAAGGCTTTTTTAGAGGTCCGAACAAATGAAAATCACATGGTGAACGAACGAACGAACAAACGAACAAAACGTGACATAGAAGGAGGCGGTCGGTGCGGCTTTCCGCTGGATGGAGGGTGCTGATGCACACACACATCGTGATTGTAGCTGACTCAGAGGGTAATGCTGAGGAGGGTAGAGGCGGGCGGGCTTCGGGCGGAGTGCCTTGCTTCGCTTCGGTGGTCGCGAGTGGCAAGCATCGCCTGGATCTTTTCTCCGGGGCATGCCGGTGTGCTGGGGAGTGGGCTGGATAATAAATTGGCTGGCTCTGCAGAGCTTGGTGGAGTGTTGATGCGTGGCGGGGCAGACATGGTTGCGGCCCTGTGGAAGCGCGTGTGCACCTCGGGGGAGAGGATGGGTCACTGTGGTCTGGCGGGAGTGGGACAGCGAGTGGTGGAGAGGGGATCTGGCCGACGCTCTGCGCTTTGAGGAAAGGCGAGACGGACATATAATCAGATTGCTACTGGTATTATTAGTTTTGGAACTCTTCGCTGGCTGCTGAGGATGGGGACGGAGCGCTTTTGGGAATGCCCCAAATGATGTGATGTCGGTTCATAAATCAATCAATCAGGACTATAGGCTGTATGTTGCAGAATTTTCCACTTCATCCTTGCTCATGCTTCCTGCACAATCTTTGCGACATGCGGGCGAGCATTATCGTGCAACAATATAACACCGCGAGAAAGCATGCCGGGTCGTTTATTCTCGATGGCTTTTTGCAGCTTGTCTAGTGTTTGCAAGTAGTGGGTAGAGTTGATGTTGACACCAGGTTCTTTAAAATCGGCCAACAATAGCCCCTCCTGGTTACAAAATGCGCTCAGCATAACCTAACCAGTTACCTGTAACTTGATTCTTTTGGCTTTTGGTGATCCAGCATGCTTCCATTGCATGCTCATTGTTTTACTGCTCGGCTCAAAGTGGTGACACCATGATTCATCGCCTGCCACTATGCGGAAGAGAAATGCATCACTCTCCACCCTGTAACGCAGCAAGTGGTTCAAACACCATCCCATGCGTTCCTCTTTTTGATGGTCGGTCAACATCGTGGTATCCACTGTGAACACACCTTCCGATATTGCAGTTTGTTACGAACAACCTATTGAATTGTGCCAATTGACACATCAAATTCTTTCGTTTGCGAACGTATGCTTCGACAACGGTTCATCTGTACTGCTGCATCAATTTTGGCGATGATTTTTTCTGTTGCAACAATATGTGCTTGACCCGGCCGTCGAAGATCTCTCGTGAACTGACATCCTTTCCGAAACTTTCGTGAACCAGTCTGTCATTGTTGTCTTCGAGACACATTTATTACCGTACGCTGCTTGCATTCTTCCGTGGATGTCCTCTGGTCGACATCCTTCAAATGAAAGAAACTGAATCACCGCGCTCTGAGCTTCTTTGGGCGGATTTTAGATCAACCCGGCAATTTTCTCAACGGTCAGAAACAGAACCTATGCATCATGGGATGATAAGCACTTGCTCTTTGATTCATTGGTCAGTACTTATCATATGACTATGACCGGGAAGGTTAACCCGGTCAACAAATGCCCGCAGAAGTCGGATATGTCGGCCTAACGGCGCAAGAACGCAGCTCAGCTGTAAACAGGCACAACGCAATCACGTCCGAAAACAAACTCCGGATGAACGCTGAAGAAGAAGATATGACTATGACATGATCATGTTCAACGTAGGCAATTGCGCACGGTGCGGCACGAACGGGTTTCAAATGAACGCCCCTTATATATATCATCTCTCATCTCATCATGTTCCTATTGTACCTTGCGGTGTCGAGGTGAAGTATAAACAGCGGGAGAGTGCCCGCTTATGGGCTTCATGTATCGATTTTCCCATGGCTTCTGCTATTCCTTCCGTTCATCGATTACGGGGTTGGGCTCTTCATCTACTTCCATTTTGGTCTGTACATCATTGCTTGTTGTGGTATACTGTTAACTGGTAATCTACTTGCATGGCCAAACCATTTGACTTGCTGCCTTTTAATAAAATCTAGTGCTGCTAAAACCCCCCACTTTAGTCCTGATTTCTTATTTCTGATCTTATCTCTTCTTGATACATTGAATATTCTTCTCAGGAATCTCATTTCTGTTGTGATTTTTTTTCTTTTCTCTTTTTATGTCATTGTCCAGGTTTGGCATTGGTAGCATAGAATTGGTAGGAAGATTGTGTTGCAAAGTGCTTTCTTAGTAACTATTGACACATGTTTGTACTTTAGTATTGGTGCCATTTGTCCAATGAGTTGGTTTGCCTTATTGCATCTGTTTTCGATCTCGTCTTCTGATTTGCCATTTGATGATATACTTTTGCATGGATGTGAAACTTGGTCAATGAGCAGTCAAGCCGAAAAACATTTGATGGCTGTGTAATGTGGTTTCTGAGGAGAATGCAAAGAATACCATGGACAGACAGAAAAACAAATGACCAAGTACTAAAGGAAACAAATGAAAATCGTAAATTGATTAGAGAAATTAGACGTAGACAGTCAAAATTTTTTGGGCATGTTATGAGAAGAAATGAATTGGAGAACTTGGTGGCAACTGGCAAGATCGAAGGGAACAGACCAAGGAGAAGACCGAGAAGTAAATACCTGGATGGCTTGCCACATGGCATGGTCAAGACAGGAACACTGAGCTGATCCACGACTCTGGTGACCGAGTGAAATGTCGAGTCATGACCGCCTACGCTTTCCGGCATGGCAAATGATGGATGGATGGATATAATACTTCCTAGGTATTTGCAACTCTTTACTTGTTTCAGGGGATGTTCGTTAGGTGAATTGTTGTTTTTTCTTCCGTAGTCATAGTCATTACCTGTTTTACTTGTGCTAATTTTCATGTTATGTCCCCTACATATTTCATTCATTTTTCGCCACAATGTAACTTATCGTGGATGGCGACTTCCCGTACTTGCGGCCGATTCCAGCATAGCTTAATGCCGCTCTCGAATTTTATTATTAGCACGTGATGCTCACACAACGAAAAACGCAACTTAACAGATGAACGCGTGGGTCCCTTTATTTTCGCAAAATTAGCAACGGGGTCATGTCGGGCATGCCAACGAAATCCGAGGCAACCCGACGAAAACCGAGACACATTTTTCGATAAAAAATCATCAAAAACTGAAACCGACGAAAACCGAAGGCAACGAAAACCGAGGTTCTTCTTATCAGAAATTCCTCTTATAAGAGTTCAAACATATGGCAATGCATTTACAACGTAAAATACAATAATGAATTAGCGTTGAATACGACAGATGTATGACACAGAAAATATGTAAATCACATTAACAGAAGTACCTTTCCCCACATAGAGTTATGTAAGTAATGTGCCGTTTTTTAAAACGACCAAACCAGCCAGTAATATATTTCAAGCCAGTCCGACCTTCCAGAAGTGCACTAGCATCCTAGCAAGTCATACTCCCATACTAGCATCCTAGCAACTTCTGCCTTTGCAGTTAATTCGTCCAATGAGAGGTCTACAAATTTCCAGTTATTTGAAACAAGTTCGCTTTAAGAAGGTCAAATTATATACTCGGGACATGTTTCATCGTTCGGCATGTCCGAGAATTTGTGATAAACGGATTCCGCTTAACCGGACTTGTTTTTTTTTTTTTTTTTTTTTTACAAAAACAGAAGAAGTATGACTGGGGATAAACAAATTGCTCTTCACAACAGAAATTCGCCACATCTGAGATCGCCTTAAGCGGTTTGCAAACGTGGTCTACATTTCTAGAGGCTGACATTCCTAAAGGCTCAGTTTTAAACCATATTTTAAACCAATATGGTAACAAACATATTCTGTATACTCTCTAGTCCATTTGCATTTCGATTCTACATCCTTCTGTAAATTATCTGTCTTTACTAATCTACACATTGCATCCAACTTTCATACGAATATACGAAAATATAATAGGTACCTTGTGTCGTTACACGAATTGACGTGCATTACTATAAAACAGGTTTGTTAGCGTGAATTAAATACATTGCCCCCAAAGCATCAAAGAAATGGCTCCGCTTTCCATGATTTCAGTTGCCTTTGGATCTATCAAAAACATATTCACTGGGTGGGAATAAATATAAAACAGCAGGAAAAAATTTCATAACAATACAACAAATACTTTTCAAGTAAACTGAATGTGAATGAGGGCAAACATCTGTGAACACACTACAGTTCTCTGGGTAAGATTTGATGGCTGGAATTTTCCCAAACTGCAAGTCCCTCAGTCATAATTTAAAGGTAAGAAGCTCGACTTCATTGCAAAGTTTTTTTTTCTTTTCAATTTGGCTCAGTCTCTTTTAGCAGAGCGGTCTTTCGGAGGTGTCGTATTCAGCATGAACTCTGTAGCTTCAGCGACGACCCCCAGGGGTCTCCTAAATAAACATCTAATGAAACATTGGGCACGCAAGCATGATGAGGGGGGAGGGAGAGAGAGAGAGAGAGAGAGAGAGAGAGAGAGAGAGAGAGAGAGAGAGAGAGAGAGAGAGAGAGAGACAGACAGACAGACAGAGACAGACAGACAGACAGACAGACAGATAGATAGACAGAGTGGGTGCCATGGAAAAAGACACAAAGAGAAACTCACCGACAAACAAACAGAGAAGCCGACAACGATAAACAGGCAGGTAGAGAACAAAATAATCAGACAGACACTATAGAGACATCAGACATATATTATAGAGACATAAACAGACATACAGATGGAGACAGAAATACAGATAAAGAGATACAAGAGACAAACGTATAGACAGACAGATAAGAGAAATGGGCAGAAAAGGAGATATAGGCAGACAAATGGAAAAAGACAGACATAGACATGTCACAGCCTCACATTATATGATAAACCAACATAAGTTAGTAGACAGTAGCCAAGGGCTACAACTCCCGCCCAAGGGAAAGAAGTAAGACCCTCGAAGGCCAGAGTAATCCAGAACCTTCTCGAAGGACTGGTCAATGAGTCCACTGTCCCGTGGACACTGATGCGGCCCGCCTATTGCGGGGTCCACGAGGAACTCGAACAGAGTTACCACCCGTGTCGGATTGCGACACGTGTGGATCGGCAGAGAGAGGCGGGACATCGAAGAGGCAACAGGGCCTGCCTTAGAGGGACTCAATAGTTTAGATCCATGTGTATTTGGGGTTCATAGACATATGCTAGATAGTTTGCTTAGAATGTTTGATGATGTTAAACTGTGTGATGATGTTAAACCTCTGGGATATGCAACTCAGTGCGGGCTTGTTAACCCCACTGCGCCAACGCACTGTATATTGAAATACAATAAATGTTAGATATTATATTTAACGGAGTTATTGTTGCCTGTGTTGCCAACACGCTGACAGACAAATAGAAACACGCAGGCAGACAGATACAAACATAAACAGATATAGAAATATAAACAGAGAAATTCAGAGCACGAGAGATATACTGGCACACAGAGAGAGCGCCAAATAGATAGTGACAGACAGACTAGACAACCCAATACATACACAGACAGACAGAAGCAAGTTAGACTGACCAAACAGCCAGACCCTCCTAGCATGGCCGTGCCAAACAGCCAGACCCTCCTAGCATGTCTGTGCCAAACAGCCAGACCCTCCTAGCATGTCCGTGCCAAACAGCCAGACCCTCCTAGCATGGCCGTGCCAAACAGCCAGACCCTCCTAGCATGGCCGTGCCAAACAGCCAGACCCTCCTAGCATGTCCGTGCCAAACAGCCAGACCCTCCTAGCATGTCTGTGCCAAACAGCCAGACCCTCCTAGCATGTCTGTGCCAAACAGCCAGACCCTCCTAGCATGTCCGTGCCAAACCAGCACATGGCGTGTTCCCTGGGGATGGCTGGGCGCGGCTGTCAATGAACGATTGAACGAACAACTTGCCAGGCATTTGGCCACAGTATCTTAATTCTTAAGCTGCCATGTGACGACTACACGGCGATTCTCACAGCGGGTGTTGTCGATTCCTTTAGGCCGATGGGAAGATACATATGGAAGGAGGGAGGTGGTAGAAGCGAGACGGCAGGATAAACTCGACACCGACTAAGAATTCCATTGACTAGACTTCCACTGACTAGATTTCCCTTGACAAGATTTCCATAAAGAAGATTTCCATTAATAAGACTCCCACTGACTAGACTTCCATTAAAAAGTCTTCCGTTGACAAATTTTCCATTGACAAGTCTTCCACTGACAAATCTTCCATTGACAAGACTTCCGTTGACTAGCTTCTGTTGACAAGACTCATAATGACATGTGACAAGACTTCCATACATCCTTGGTTTGCCGACTGTTGCAGGTAGGCTCAAGGCGAAGGCATACCTCAGAGTAGCCGCAGACACAGACCACCCGTTGCATCAGGCGCTGGACGCAGTTAAGAGTCAGAGACTGATAAGAGGGAAATCATGGATGGCTCAGGCGGAGTATACCATCAGATATGTGTGCATCTTGGAGAACATTAGGCGAGGAGAGAAGTGGGTCAGAGTGCCAGCGGAGAAGTCATACTTGTGCAGAGTAATAATCACATTGAGCCGGGAGTGCAGGGAATGGCCAGCAGGGGCCACGGAAGTGGAAATCCAGCAACTAATTCAGGATAATGCTCGCCCGGGTGATGTGATTATCAACACAGATGGTTCGGTGTCGAGAGATAGGAGAAGTGCCCGGGGGTTCATAGCAAAAGCTAATGGCCGACGTTTGGTGCAGGAGAGCCTGGCATATGATCCCACAACATTTAGCTTACAAATTGAGGTGGAGGCGTTCACTGCAGCTTTCCGCTGGATGAAAAATACGATTCACACACACATCGTAATTTTAACTGACTCAGAAAGCATGCTGAGGAAGGTGAGGACAGGCAGGCTTCGTGCAGTGACTGTCTTCGCTTCGGAGGTCACGGGTGGCAAGCATCACAGCGAGGAATGACGAGGGGATCTGGCCGACGCTCGACGCTCAGAGGAAAGGCGAGACGGACATATAATCAAATGGCTACTGGTGCTATTGGTCTTGGAACTCTTCGCTGGCTGCTGAGGATTGGGACGGAGCGCCTATGGGAATGCCCCGAATGCTGTGAGGTCGGTTCCTAGATCAATCAATCAATTAATCAAGACTTCCACTGACAATACTTCAGCTGACATGCCCACAAAGCATCCTGCAAACACACTAGCTTTGCGAATGAAGGAAGAATCGACCATCATCTCCGCTGTGATGAAGCTTTATGAGGACTGCACAGTTTGTACACTTTGAGCCTGCAAGAAAGTCTGCGATTCCTCATGACTACAGTAGGTTACCAACACGGTCTCGCACAATCCGCGCGGAGTAGCCACCAGTACATCGGGGGAAGCGTATGCTGCTGACTACAGGCATGAGATCCCCAAGAACACTAGACTGCGATTGCATGCATAACTTGGCACGGGATAACAATTTCATACGACGGGATTCTTGCCCATTCTTCTAGCCTTTACTCCCGTCCCCAATGGTGCAGAGACCCTCAGCTAACTAACGCTGGGCCGCCCCATGTTTTGCTACCACCTGCAGAGGTGAGCCACAACCGGCATAGATGAGCTAAGGTCGGACAGGACACCGAGATTCAAATGCGCCCTTCAACCTCCAATACTTCTTCTCCATCGTCCTGGGTGGCATTCAGAACTACACGTTGAGCTGATCTGAGCTGTGTGAAGTACCGACATTGCAACACTCTGGACATTCTCACACCCAGACCGTCCACATTTTCAACAATCAGCGAAGAGTACCAATACAGTTGGTGTCTCATTATTTGTCCGCCTGGCCTTTCGTAGGAGCTCTGAGTGCCGGTCAGACGGTTCTGGTTCAGACCTCCACATAATGTCTCTAATTAAAGCAGAAGTTAGCTGAAGGTTCGGGACTCTTGTATAGTTGTTGATGTAATAAAGATGGTTACTCTTGTCTGCTGAAGATGGTGACTGCCATGTTTGTTTATGTTCATTACTGAATGTTGGACAGGGTTAGGGCAGTAAATGGTGAGATACCGTCAAGTTAATGGAAGCGAGCGAGCGAGCGAGCGAGAGAGAGAGAGAGAGAGAGAGAGAGAGAGAGAGAGAGAGAGAGAGAGAGAGAGAGAGAGAGACGAGAGAGAGAGAGAGACCCGATCAATGGCGTGTATGGCGAAGCTATCAACGCGTCAATGAAGCCAATGAGACGGCAGTCCGCAGACCGTTTTGGAATCACTGGACAAGAAAAAAGTCCCAAGTTACACATATTATGGAATCACTGGACAAGAAAGAAGCACCAAGTTACACATATTTTGGAATCACTGGACAAGAAAGAAGCACCAAGTTACACATATTTTGGAACCACTGGGCAAGAAAGAAGCACCAAGTTACACATATTTTGGAATCACTGGGCAAGAAAGAAGCATCAAGTTACACATATTTTGGAATCACTGGACAAGAAAGAAGCACCAAGTTACACATATTTTGGAATCACTGGACAAGAAAGAAGCAACAAGTTACACATATTTTGGAACCACTGGGCAAGAAAGAAGCATCAAGTTACACATATTTTGGAATCACTGGACAAGAAAGAAGCACCAAGTTACACATATTTTGGAATCACTGGACAAGAAAGAAGCACCAAGTTACACATATTTTGGAACCACTGGGCAAGAAAGAAGCACCAAGTTACACATATTTTGGAATCACTGGACAAGAAAGAAGCATCAAGTTACACATATTTTGGAATCACTGGACAAGAAAGAAGCATCAAGTTACACATATTGTGGAATCACTGGACAAGAATGAAGCACCAAGTTACACATATTTTGGAATCGCTGGACAAGAAAGAAGCACCATGTTACACATAATTGGGAACCACTGGACAAGAAATAAGCACCAAGTTAACATATTTTGGAACCACTGTTAAGAAAGAAGCACCAAGTTACACATATTTTGGAATCACTGGACAGGAAAGAAGCACCAAGTTACACATATTTTGGAATCACTGGACAAGAAAGAAGCACAAAGTTACACATATTTTGGAATCACTGGACAAGAAAGAAGCACCAAGTTACACATATTTTGGAATCGCTGGACAAGAAAGAAGCATCAAGTTACACATATTTTGGAATCGCTGGACAAGAAATAAGCACCAAGTTACACATATTTTGGAATCACTGGACAAAAAAGAAGCACGAAGTTACACATATTTTGGAATCACTGGACAAAAAAGAAGCACCAAGTTACACATATTTTGGAATCACTGGACAAGAAAGAAGCACGAAGTTACACATATTTTGGAATCACTGTACAAGAAAGAAGCACCAAGTTACACATATTTTCGAATCACTGAACACGGAAGAAGCGCCAAGTTACACATATTTTGGAATCACTGGACACGAAAGAAGCGCCAAGTTACACATATTTTGGAATCACTGAACACGAAAGAAGCGCCAAGTTACACATATTTTGGAATCACTGAACACGAAAGAAGCGCCAAGTTACACATATTTTGGAATCACTGGACACGAAAGAAGCGCCAAGTTACACATATTTTGAAATCACTGGACACGAAAGAAGCGCCAAGTTACACATATTTTGGAATCACTGGACAAGAAAGAAGCACCAAGTTACACATATTTTGGAATCACTGGACAAGAAAGAAGCATCAAGTTACACATATTTTGGAATCACCGGACAAGAAAGAAGCACCAAGTTACACATATTTTGGAATCACTACACAAGAAAGAAGCAACAAGTTACACATATTTTGGAATCACTGGCCAAGAAAGAAGCACCAAGTTACACATATTTTGGAATCACTACACAAGAAAGAAGCACCAAGCTACACATTATTTTGGAATCACTGGACAAGAAAATAGCACCAAGTTACAAATATTTTGGAATCACTGGACAAGAAAGAAGCACCAAGTTACACATATTTTGGAATCACTGGACAAGAAAGAAGCACCAAGTTACACATATTTTGGAATCACTGGACAAGAAAGTAGCACCAAGTTACAAATATTTTGGAATCACTGGACAAGAAAGAAGCACCAAGTTACACATATTTTGGAATCACTGGACAAGAAAGAAGCACCAAGTTACACATATTTTGGAATCACTGACAAGAAAGTAGCACCAAGTTACAAATATTTTGGAATCACTGCACAAGAAAGAAGCACCAAGTTACACATATTTTGGAATCACTGGACAAGAAAGAAGCACCAAGTTACACATATTTTGGAATCACTGGACAAGAAAGAAGCACCAAGTTACACATATTTTGGAATCACTGGACAAGAAAGAAGCACCAAGTTACACATATTTTGGTTGCCAACAAAGGCTGGTGACTACATCACCTGTCCCTGTTATCTTCTTTCCCATGGGCGGAAAGATTGATGGGGCAAACATTGATATCATCATAGCAACGGATCAATAGATACATGGCTAGGTATTAAGTCGTCCTCCACACAACGGCCGAGACACAGCTACTGGACACGAGGTTGAACAGCCTTGTCTGGCTGCACACACCCCCACACACACACACATTTCCTTCCACAAGACACCGTGTTCAACAGGTCACAGGAATTATAGTATTGTTGGCGGTCAGTTTGGCCGAATGGATAAGAACCCTCGTTTTTGAACTTCCGGTGTGCTGATGGCAAGGTAGCGGATTCAGCCCCTAAAAATCAACTAGTACTTCTTGTCCTTGACGTTGGGACGTAAATTACAAGTACCTCAGACGTCGCAGTGGGTTCGCCTGATGGCGAGGGACACTTGTAATAAGGAAAGCTTCCACACACGCAAACATCGGTCCATCGTGGACTACGCTGGAGTTTACATCCAGCGAACGAAACAAAACTATGATTGCTCATCTATCTATATACACCCCGTATTTAATCATAGCACATGGTGCAGTTTATGACTGTGGAGTTTTTGAAAACATTGCCGATCCGAGTTTTTATATTTACCTCCTGGCCAAGGGGTTAACGACATTGCTCGTAATCCCGTATATCCACGTGGTGAAAACAGCAGCTGCGCGAATCGGCAACGGTTCGCGCCGCGCTGGTAACTTACGGGTGTATGTGAAATGGTCTTCCAGAAAGCAATGGCATACTACTGAACGTAAAACTTGCCTAGTACACCAACAGCAGATAAAAATGCTGGTGTTGACTGCAACGTCCTGTAAGGGATATGCAACATTAAAATAACTTAAAATATTATGTTGCATTAACTCCACAGAGGGTGAATACAAAACTTGGAACGGCAATATTTTTTTCAAAAAACTCCAGTCATTAAAAATGCACCCTCTTCTTGTGGAGATGTGGTGTGTGTATTTGTTGTTTTTGTTGTTGTTATTGAAAGAAGAATGCGAGACATAATTATTGGACAGTATGGCTGCAAGCATATATAGTTCCACAAAATCATCATCATCGTCATCATCTTCCACTTTTGCCGTCAAGCGTCGTGGGGAGGAATAGTTGACGTCCCTGCGTCAGATGGGTGGCACTGGATGGTGTCATTCCGTGTGATTGTACAACTTCTTTGATGTCGTCAATCCATTTTCTTCTCTGGCTTCCTCTTGCTCTCATAGCAGATCTTCTTTGATGTAGGGCCAGTGCTGGTAGTTGATTGTGTTGCATTACAATGAGATGGCTGAACTATGTGACCTTCTGTCTTTCAATATATAAGTAGGTTGCACAAGGTGTTGATCCCTCTGTATGTTTGATAACATAATTTCTATCGGTGTCGCATAGTTAAGTTGGCAGCTCTTCTCAAGCATCTCATCTCGCAGGGGTTGATTTATCGTAAGTGTGATTTAGATGATATTCAAGTCTGACATAGGTAGTATAGGATTGGTGTGAATATGATATTTTTTATTGTATCTGCTGCATGTTGAGCTCAACTAATTTATATGATTTATTGTATCTGCTGCATGTTGAACTGAACTAATTTATATGATTTATTGTATCTGCTGCATGTTGAGCTCAACTAATTTATATGATTTATTGTATCTGCTGCATGTTGAACTCAACTAATTTATATGATTTATTGTATCTGCTGCATGTTGAACTGAACTAATTTATATGATTTATTGTATCTGCTGCATGTTGAACTGAACTAATTTATATGATTTATTGTATCTGCTGCATGTTGAACTCAACTAATTTATATGATTTATTGTATCTGCTGCATGTTGAACTCAACTAATTTATATGATTTATTGTATCTGCTGCATGTTGAACTGAACTAATTTATATGATTTATTGTATCTGCTGCATGTTGAACTCAACTAATTTATATGATTTATTGTATTTGCTGCATGTTGAAATCAACTAATTTATATGATTTATTGTATTTGCTGCATGTTGAAATCAACTAATTTATATGATTTATTGTATTTGCTGCATGTTGAACTGAACTAATTTATATGATTTATTGTATTTGCTGCATGTTGAAATCAACTAATTTATATGATTTATTGTATCTGCTGCATGTTGAACTCAACTAATTTATATGATTTATTGTATCTGCTGCATGTTGAAATCAACTAATTTATATGATTTATTGTATCTGCTGCATGTTGAAATCAACTAATTTATATGACTTATTGTATCTGCTGCATGTTGAAATCAACTAATTTATATGACTTATTGTATCTGCTGCATGTTGAAATCAACTAATTTATATGATTTATTGTATCTGCTGCATGTTGAACTCAACTAATTTATATGACTTATTGGATCTGCTGCATGTTGAAATCAACTAATTTATATGATTTATTGTATCTGCTGCATGTTGAACTCAACTAATTTATATGATTTATTGTATCTGCTGCATGTTGAACTGAACTAATTTATATGATTTATTGTATTTGCTGCATGTTGAACTGAACTAATTTATATGATTTATTGTATTTGCTGCATGTTGAAATAAACTAATTTATATGATTTATTGTATCTGCTGCATGTTGAAATCAACTAATTTATATGATTTATTGTATCTGCTGCATGTTGAACTCAACTAATTTATATGACTTATTGTATCTGCTGCATGTTGAACTCAACTAATTTATATGATTTATTGTATCTGCTGCATGTTGAACTGAACTAATTTATATGATTTATTGTATCTGCTGCATGTTGAACTCAACTAATTTATATGATTTATTGTATCTGCTGCATGTTGAACTCAACTAATTTATATGATTTATTGTATCTGCTGCATGTTGAAATCAACTAATTTATATGATTTATTGTATCTGCTTGCATGTTGAACTGAACTAATTTATTATGTATTATTGTATCTGCTGCATGTTGAAATCAACTAATTTATATGATTTATTGTATGTGCTGCATGTTGAACTCAACTAATTTATCATGATTTATTGTATCTGCTGCATGTGAAACAACTAATTTATATGGATTATTGTATGTCTGCTGCATGTTGAAATCAACTAATTTATATGATTTATTGTATCTGCTGCATGTTGAAATCAACTAATTTTATATGATTTATTGTATCTGCTGCATGTTGAACTGAACTAATTTATATGATTTATTGATCTGCTGCATGTTGAAATATCAAATCAACTAATTTATATGATTTATTGTATGTGTGCATGTTGAACTCAACTAATTTATATGATTATTGTATGTGCTGCATGTTGAACTCAACTAATTTATATGATTTATTGTATCTGCTGCATGTTGAACTCAACTAATTTATATGACTTATTGTATCTGCTGCATGTTGAAATCAACTAATTTATATGATTTATTGTATCTGCTGCATGTTGAACTCAACTAATTTATATGATTTATTGTATCTGCTGCATGTTGAACTCAACTAATTTATATGATTTATTGTATTTGCTGCATGTTGAACTGAACTATTTATATGGGTTTATTGTATCTGCTGCATGTTGAACTCAACTAATTTATATGATTTATTGTATTTGCTGCATGTTGAACTCAACTAATTTATATGATTTATTGTATTTGCTGCATGTTGAACTGAACTAATTTATATGATTTATTGTATTTGCTGCATGTTGAACTCAACTAATTTATATGATTTATTGTATCTGCTGCATGTTGAAACTCAACTAATTTATATGATTTATTGTATTTGCTGCATGTTGAACTGAACTAATTTATATGATTTATTGTATCTGCTGCATGTTGAAATCAACTAATTTATATGATTTATTGTATGTGCTGCATGTTGAACTCAACTAATTTATATGATTTATTGTATTTGCTGCATGTTGAACTCAACTAATTTATATGATTTATTGTATTCTGCTGCATGTTGAACTGAACTAATTTATATGATTTATTGTATTTGCTGCATGTTGAACTCAACTAATTTATATGATTTATTGTATTTGCTGCATGTTGAAATCAACTAATTTATATGATTTATTGTATTTGCTGCATGTTGAACTGAACTAATTTATATGATTTATTGTATCTGCTGCATGTTGAAATCAACTAATTTATATGATTTATTGTATCTGCTGCATGTTGAACTCAACTAATTTATATGATTTATTGTATGTGCTGCATGTTGAACTCAACTAATTTATATGATTTATTGTATGTGCTGCATGTTGAACTCAACTAATTTATATGATTTATTGTATCTGCTGCATGTTGAACTGAACTAATTTATATGATTTATTGTATGTGCTGCATGTTGAATTCAACTAATTTATATGACTTATTGTATTTGCTGCATGTTGAAATCAACTAATTTATATGATTTATTGTATTTGCTGCATGTTGAACTGAACTAATTTATATGATTTATTGTATTTGCTGCATGTTGAAATCAACTAATTTATATGATTTATTGTATCTGCTGCATGTTGAATTCAACTAATTTATATGATTTATTGTATCTGCTGCATGTTGAACTCAACTAATTTATATGATTTATTGTATTTGCTGCATGTTGAAATCAACTAATTTATATGATTTATTGTATCTGCTGCATGTTGAACTCAACTAATTTATATGATTTATTGTATTTGCTGCATGTTGAACTCAACTAATTTATATGATTTATTGTATTTGCTGCATGTTGAACTGAACTAATTTATATGATTTATTGTATCTGCTGCATGTTGAACTCAACTAATTTATATGATTTATTGTATCTGCTGCATGTTGAACTCAACTAATTTATATGATTTATTGTATTTGCTGCATGTTGAACTGAACTAATTTATATGATTTATTGTATCTGCTGCATGTTGAAATCAACTAATTTATATGATTTATTGTATGTGCTGCATGTTGAACTCAACTAATTTATATGATTTATTGTATTTGCTGCATGTTGAACTCAACTAATTTATATGATTTATTGTATTTGCTGCATGTTGAACTGAACTAATTTATATGATTTATTGTATTTGCTGCATGTTGAACTCAACTAATTTATATGATTTATTGTATTTGCTGCATGTTGAACTCAACTAATTTATATGATTTATTGTATTTGCTGCATGTTGAACTGAACTAATTTATATGATTTATTGTATCTGCTGCATGTTGAAATCAACTAATTTATATGATTTATTGTATCTGCTGCATGTTGAACTCAACTAATTTATATGATTTATTGTATGTGCTGCATGTTGAACTCAACTAATTTATATGATTTATTGTATGTGCTGCATGTTGAACTCAACTAATTTATATGATTTATTGTATCTGCTGCATGTTGAACTGAACTAATTTATATGATTTATTGTATGTGCTGCATGTTGAATTCAACTAATTTATATGACTTATTGTATCTGCTGCATGTTGAAATCAACTAATTTATATGATTTATTGTATGTGCTGCATGTTGAACTGAACTAATTTATATGATTTATTGTATCTGCTGCATGTTGAACTCAACTAATTTATATGATTTATTGTATCTGCTGCATGTTGAACTCAACTAATTTATATGACTTATTGTATCTGCTGCATGTTGAACTCAACTAATTTATATGATTTATTGTATCTGCTGCATGTTGAACTCAACTAATTTATATGATTTATTGTATGTGCTGCATGTTGGAACTCAACTAATTTATATGACTTATTGTATCTGCTGCATGTTGAACTCAACTAATTTATATGATTTATTGTATCTGCTGCATGTTGAAATCAACTAATTTATATGAGTTATTGTATCTGCTGCATGTTGAACTCAACTAATTTATATGATTTATTGTATGTGCTGCATGTTGAACTCAACTAATTTATATGATTTATTGTATCTGCTGCATGTTGAAATCAACTAATTTATATGATTTTGCAGTTTGCCCTCATCGCTGTAAAATAGGCATATTCATGTAGCAAATAAAAGCTCATTTATTGCGGGTGGATTTGTTGTTTCATCTAAACTAAAGAGTTCGAAATTGTCCAAATCGGGTCTGTTTAGGCTTGCTTCCGTGGATATTCTATGTAGATATTAAACAGTGTACTATGAGTCCGACAATGTTGGGGTTGGGATGCCTGAGTTGGGCTGGGAGAACAAGGGCAGACATCACATTTGCATAAATGTTCTGGCGCGTATTCCAATCAGATGCTGGAACAAACCGCCAATAATTCTCGGGCGGGAACGATTCGAGTTGCCGGATCGTTTCTGCGAGAGTTTTGTGTCGTTTGGTCGGCGATGTTTGCATTTATTCATAGGCAGTCTTACGTCTTCACCCGAGGGTTAATCCGGTCGGCATGACGACACGGCAAGGTGGTGGAGGGGGGAATTGGCCGACAGGCGAGGATAGGAAGAGAAACGAGGGACAAGCGTGGATCACTGCCATCATTATCTGCTTATTACCATTATCATCACCATCGATGTGATCATTAGCGTAAAGTAATGTATCGCCAGACGGTTGTTGTATTATTTCTAGTGACTTGACAGCAAAGGTGGTAGGATATGGTTATAGACTGAGGCAGAGAGCAAGAAGGAGAGGGAATGATAGCGAGAGGGAGGGAGGAAGAGATATGTGTGGCAATCATTGCTGCCATTATGTAACGACAGCAAATTTATGATCCGATTTTTGTGTTTAGCCAATAGATAAGACGGCTTGGGCGATGGGGGAGAAACAGACTTCGGCGATGGGAGCGAAAACAGACTTGGGCGACGGGAGACAAACAGACATGGGCGAAAAGAGCGAAAACAGACTTGGGCGACGGGTGAGAAACAGACTTGGGCGATGGAAGAAAAATTACTTGGGCGATGGGAGAGAAACAGACTTGGGCGACGGGTCAGAAACAGACTTGGGCGATCGGAGAGAAACAGACTTGGGCGATGGGAGAGAAACAGACTTGGGCGATGGAAGAAAAACTACTTGGGCGATGGGAGAGAAACAGACTTGGGCGATGGAAGAAAAACTACTTGGGAGATGGGAGAGAAGCAGACTTGGGCGATGGGAGAGAAAACTACTGGGGCGATGGAAGAGAAACAGACTTGGGCGATGGGAGAGAAACAGACTTGGGCGATGGGAGAGAAACAGACTTGGGCGATGGGAGAGAAACAGACTTGGGCGATGGAAGAAAAACTACTTGGGCGATAGGAGAGAAACAGACTTGGGCGATGGGAGAGAAACAGACTTGGGCGATGGGAGAGAAACAGACTTGGGCGATGGGAGAGAAAACTACTTGGGCGATGGGAGAGAAACAGACTTCGGCGATGGGAGATAAAACT
Source organism: Cepaea nemoralis (assembly GCA_014155875.1). Lineage (NCBI taxonomy): Eukaryota > Metazoa > Mollusca > Gastropoda > Stylommatophora > Helicidae > Cepaea > Cepaea nemoralis. The sequence continues at coordinate 77,856 of JACEFZ010027303.1, read as the reverse complement.
ACTGGGGCGATGGGAGAGAAACAGACTTGGGCGATGGGACAGAAAACTACTTGGGCGACGGGAGAGAAACAGGCTTAGGCGATGGGAGAGAAACAGATTTGGGTGATGAAAGAGAAACAAACATGGGCGATGGAAGAGAAAAATACTTGGGCGACGGGAGAGAAACAGACTTGGGCGATGGGAGAGAAACAGATTTGGGTGATGAAAGAGAAACAAACATGGGCGATGGAAGAGAAAAATACTTGGGCGACGGGAGAGAAACAGACTTGGGCGATGGGAGAGAAACAGATATGGGTGATGGAAGAGAAAACGACTTTGGCGATGGGAGAAAAACAGACTTGGGCGACGGGAAAGAAACAGACTTGGGCGATGGGACAGAAACAGACTTTAGCGATGGGAGAGAAAACTACCCGGGTGATGGGAGAGAAAACTACTTGGGTGATGGGAGAGAAAACTACTTGGGCGATGGGAGAGAAAACTACCCGGGTGATGGGAGAGAAAACTACTTGGGCGATGGGAGAGAAATTGACTTGGCCGATGGGAGAGAAATTGACTTGGACGCTCAAAAACTCAGAGTCAGTATAGGAGAATGATGGCAGAAGCATTGAATGACGAAGGAGAAAAATAGTTTGTGTGTGTGTGTGTGTGTGGGGGGGGGGGGAGGGGGAAAACTAACCGGTCATGGTACGTATACACACTCGCGCATACAGAGAGATAGAGAGAGAGAGAGAGGGGAAAGAGAGAGAGAGGGAGGGAGAGACAGCGAGAGTCAGACAGAAAGAGGGACAGAGACAGACGAGAAAGAGAGACAGACAGGCAGACAAAACGGTGTAGAAGAAGAAAGAAATCCTGGTTCCAAACCAACGCCCGCCACGTCGACATCTCTCGCATCAACAGAAAGCCACACACAATCGCACCCTCTTCCCCTGCTGCTACAACCAACGCCAAGAAACTGTAGTGCTAACAAAAACTCTTGTATTCACAGAATTTTGATTACATATATTACCACTCTGATTATAAGAATCTCCCGTTTTGTTATTCTGGGTTTGTTATGTCCTCCTGCCAGCCTTCTAAAAGCACACACCGAAGTCTGTATGCCGTGTTAAGCTTTTCCTGGCAAACAACTCTGACCGTCCATCATCCTCATGAAGCATTAGGACAACCGTCTAGGATGTATGTCTCACAGGGCTGCAGCCACCTCCAGTTCTTCGATGTATGCTTCTGTAATATCACCCGTACTGAATCTACTTGTCTGCGGGTCATGTGACTTATTTCAACGAGATCAAAACATTTTGGTCGAGAAAGTAACTTACTGTTGTCTCTCTAGGCCAGAAAGTTTGCCTTGATATGTCGTATTTTAGACAGTCCAAGGGTATGTGATCTGCTGTCTGTGGCGCTAACCCACATGTACACAAGGCTGATTCGCCAATCTTGAATTGTGTATACATGTGGTTGCGTAATCTATTGTGCCCTGTTCTGAGGCGCAGAATAATGACTTGTTCTGGTCTGTCCATAATGTGGTGGTCGTCTTGAGCTGGTGTTGGTGGCTTTCTGACTGACTTTATGATTATTTTTTTTTTGTTTTTAATTTTTCTACTGTCTAGTGTACACCTGCTTCGTGGCGATGGGGTTTGAATGCAATTTGTACTCCCGCATACCGCGTAGGAAACACAGCTGAGGGCGATTTGGAAGCAGACCGTTTTGCGTTGGTTTCGCATACAAAGGTATGAGTGCCGGTCGTTCAAAAATCAATGGCAAACTACTGAACGTAAAACTTGCCCAGGAATCACAAACGGCCAAGAAATGTTGGGGTTGACTGTTACGTCCTGTATAGGATATACTAACTTAACTAATGTACACATTTAGAGCACACATCTTTCCGGTGACAATATTGGGATGTAAATAACTGAACATTTCAGAATCAGTACAGAAGAAAATAGGGCTTTTCCTCTCAAATGTTACAGAACAAATTTTATAATATCGTGGACCCAGTAAATGAAGAATACAGAAAGTCTACAAGATCTGAAAGTCTACAAGATCTGAAAGTTTACAAGATCTTAGTCTACAAGATCTGAAAGTCTACAAGATCTGTAAGTCTACAAGATCTGAAAGTCTACAAGATCTGTAAGTCTACAAGATCTGAAAGTCTACAAGATCTGTAAGTCTACAAGATCTGAAAGTCTACAAGATCTGTAAGTCTACAAGATCTGAAAGTGGAAGAAAACAGGCTGATAGATAGGGAGAGGAGGACCTAGGAAGAGATAGCTAGTTGGAGTAAACGAAATACTGCATCAATCTAATATGATATTAACACAAGCAACCAGACAACAACTAAAGACAAAACAAAATTATATCTTTTCCCGCTCTGCAACGTTTCATAACAAAAGCAGTAGGATAGAAAAAGAGGGGGGAGGAGGAGGTTGAGAAGAAGAAGAAGAAGAAGAAGAAGAAGAAGAAGAAGAAGAAGAAGAAGAAGAAGAAGAAGAAGAAGAAGAAGAAGAAGAAGAAGAAGAAGAAGAAGAAGAAGAAGAAGAAGAAGAAGAAGAAGAAGAAGAAGAAGAAGAAGAAGAAGAAGAAGAAGACGAAGAAGATCAACAACAACAACTTTCCTGAATGTATGAAAATTGCTCAATCAGGCGCTGAAGAAGTCAGTGCCATTTTATCGTCACGGACTCCCACTTGTTTTGGGATGTACGCCCATACACGTTGGTAAGTAGCACTCTAGAAAGATTTACCTTCTGAATCAATATCAACAATATCCTGTGTCACCCAGGACCTCTGAAACGCCAAACTATTCCTCCCCACGACGCGTGATGGCAAAGTGGAAGATGATGATCATAATGATGACGATTATGATTATGAATGACAGTGCTTCCCTTCTGTATAAATGGCAAACTGTCATCAGCTATCATAAACAAAGTACACACAGAAACAAATCGCTCACTGGGAGAAAGGCTTAAACACTAATACTGATGAATTGCTGAAGTCCCAAATGGTGAACACGCAGAGGATTTGTTGACAGGCAATCCTTGACAACATGACAGCGCAGAGATCTAGCATGCTGATGACCTTTGGCTTACATCTCTTGCGTAGTAAACTAGGATGGCTGGTTGCTTTGTTAGTTGATTGCTTGGTTAGCTGGCCGGTTCGCTGGTTGGTGGGAAGACATCTAGCATGCAGTTCTAAGTTGAGGCTCAAGTCGCCTTAGTTCGATTCTAGTCAGGTGAAGCCGGTGCTGGTTTTGAAGTATTATCTACAAGGCGACATTGCTGCTGAGCTCTCCTTCCACTCTTCAGGCGCAGGAACCAGCGGAGTATGCAAATGCAGGTATTGGAACTTCACATCTGCGGATAGGCATGTGATTCCTGACATGTTAGTCTGATTGCGAACCCAGCTGGGATATACTGCACTAGGAAGAGTTTCAATGGCTTGGCCAGCGTGACAGCTGGCCCTGGTCTTATGGCCTCTGCGGTATGTTCAGGCACTTAACTTTCTCGGATAAGGGCGAGAATCTGGAGATTTCGGCGTATGTTACTAATTCTGCGGTAGTAGCATACCACCAAAGGTTGCCCGTTTGACCATGTGTTGACGAAGTTGTTAGGGGAGCCAGACCGACGCAAGAGTAGACTAGAGCTTGTACCTTTAACGAAATATGTCTCCAATAAGTAGAACTTACATAACTGCACGCTGAAGATAGAGACTCAAATTGTTGACAGCCTTTTGTGAGACAATCAAATATCAACACATGAAAGGGTACATTCTGATGAAACTCGCGAGTATGGACAAGCATGATCGCCCACGTCTGTTGCCATGGCATTTATTTATATACATTTGCAACGTGCATATTTTTGACGTTCTTAAAATGAAATTGTTATATTCGCAAACATTAAGTTTATAAATGTTCAGCAGTCATGTTACCAGTTGCCCAGTACAATGACGATATCTACACATTTGTTGTAGGAGTGTCTAACTTATGCAGAACAGAAGACACTATTTTGTCCTATAGTTGGCCCCTTTTAAGACACACTCAATGGAAATTTCGCCGTCAACCCCAGCATTTTTTTTTGTGGGGGGGGGGGGGGGGATGTTTGGGATTTCTTAGCAAGTTTACATTCAACAGTTTGCCATTGCTTTTTGAACGACCGGCACCCATACCAATGAATAAAAACCATCGTAAGTCGGTCTCCTTCCAAATCACCGACAGCTGTGCTTCGAACGCGGTTTGCGGGATTTCGAATTGAGTTCGAAAGCCATTCGACACAGACTCGGCTGGAGATATCAATAAACTGATATTGGCTGCTGATTTCTTTGGATATATTCAGGGTGATGTCTGAAGATGCGAGGACGAGAAGAGGAAGAGTAAGAAGGAGTAGTAAGAGGTGGAGGAGATGGAGGAAGTGGAGAAGGAGGAGGACAAGGAGAGGGAGAAGAAGGAGCATAAGAACAGCAGCAGCAACAGAAAAAGAAGAAGAAGAAGAAGAAGAAGAAGAAGAAGAAGAAGAAGAAGAAGAAGAAGAAGAAGAAGAAGAAGAAGAAGAAGAAGAAGAAGAAGAAGAAGAGGAGGAGGAGAAGGAGGAGGAGGACCAGCAATGATTTTCGCGTATACAACATGACAAAGGATACCGATTTATCTACCTCTAGGCTTTCTTCCATTTTCCTGTTGTGCCTTCCGCACTCCCAGTTCTAATATAAAAAATTCTCTTTTCAGCTTCAATCCATCCTATGTGATGATTCTTTCTTTGTCACCACTTCATCTAAGAATTCAGCGCTTAATTCTCATCTACACGTTGCCCCCTCCCAACACTTTTTTTCCCCATTTACAACCTTTAATTGTGTATAACTAATACTTTCTTGTCTCGCTTTTATCTTTATAACATATAGATTTTCACTCATATTACTCTAATCAAGCCATTTCATTCCAGCTTCATATCAATAAAGAAGTAAATACATCGCCAAGGTTATATTTCCCTTATATTTTGACAAATAAAATAATAAAATTTCGCATCTGAATATTCCATTAAGTCTAGCCATATACGGCCTTTATCATCCAAAAAGAAAGATACCCCCTTCATTGATAAAAAAGAAAGCTCGCTTGGAAAAAGAGAATTCTAAAGACAGAAAATGTTCCTTAGAAGCACAAAGCACCGCAAAGCTGAGATATTATTCCGCCTAGACCATCGATCTCTCATAATCGGATCCAGGACGCAAAAGTGTCTAATTTATCAAAGCGTTGACGATTATCAACGATAGTAATCGCGTGCAATCATACACATTAATACGGCCAGGAATCGTCATTTTTATTCATGCTGTTCGTGTTTTGGAACTTCTGGTTTCCTGTTTGAGATGCAACTTCAATTATATTGATTGGCGTCATGGAAGTACAGAAAAGAACTCAAGAAACGAGGACGCAATACACAAAAGTAAAGCTGAAAACTAAAGACGCAATAATAAGAAAACACATTAGTTGCTTGTTCTTTGCAAGGCGTCGCAATCAACCCCACCATTTTTGGCTATTAGTAATTTACAAGGCAAGTTTACGTTCAGAAGTTTGCCATTGCTTTCTGAACAACCATGGCTCTTACCGTTGTTAACAATCAACACAAGGCGGCTTATTTCCAAATCGCCTGAACACGGTATGCGGGATTGCGAATCGTCTTCGTGACCCCTTCGTCACAGACGCGCGCATAGGTGTAAAAGCGTGTGCAATTTGACCTCAATAACACAGAGCGCACCATGAGGTGATGGTATATTTCATGTGTTGGTGTTGGTCACAGTGTGTGGAGTCACCGTACTTCCGGTATACTATTAGAGACGTTCATTTGAAACCCGTTCCAATGGCTTTATTACAAAAGCATGAAAGAAACATCAACAGGTGTGGTAGAATTAAACGAAGCATTCATTTTGAATGAATTAAGCACCATGGGTTGGTCAGAAGAAGTCGCCGTAGGCATTAAGGCAAGCATCCCATTGCTTAGGTAGGCGGCGACTGCCGTCCGCCAAAAAGGATTGTGGTTGCTCACTAAACCAAGTGTTAACCGCGTTCATTACGTTTGCATCTGTGTGAAATCGTTGCCCCTTGAGAGCTTTTTTTTTTTTTAGAGGTCCGAACAAATGAAAATCACATGGCGACAAATCAGAACTATAGGGTGGATGTTGTATAATTTCCCAATTCTTCCTTGCTAATGCTTTCTGCCAATCTTTGCGACATGCGGACGAGCATTATCGTGCAACAAAATCACAACGCGAGAAAGCATGCCGGGTCGTATATTCTTGATGGCTTTTTGCAGCTTTTCTAGTGTTTGCAAGTAGTGGGTTGAGTTGATGTTGACACCAGGTACTTTAAAGTCGGCCAACAATAGCCCTTCATGGTCAAAAAAAAAAAAAAAATGCTCTGAGCATAACCTTACCAGCGGAAACCTACAACTTGAATGTTTTGGCTTTTGGTGATTCAGCATGCTTCCATTGCATGCTCTCTCTTTGCTGCTCGGCTCAAAGTGGTGACACCATGATTCATCGCCTGCCATTATGCGGAAGAGAAATGCACCATCCTCCACTCTGTAACGCAGCAAGTGGTTCAAACACCATCCCATGCGTTCCACTTTTTGGTGGTCGGTCAACATCCGTGTTACCCACTGTGAGCACACCTTCCGATATTGCAGTTTCTTACGAACAACCTTTTGATCTGTCCTAATTGACACATCAAATTCTTTCGCTAGCGAACGTATGCTTCGACAATGGTTCATCTGTACTGCTACATCAATGTTGACGATTGTTTTTGTCTGTTGCAAAAGTATTCGCATAACCCGGCCGTGAACTGACGTCCTTTCCGAAACATTTGTGCTCAGTCTGTCACCGTTGTCTTCGACACACATTTGTTAACGTACGCTGCCTGCATTCTTCGATGAATGTCCACTGGTTGGCATCCTTCAAATGAAAGAAACTGAATCACCGCTCTTTGAGCTTCCTTGGGCGGATTTTGGATCAACCCGGCCATTTTCTCAACGGTCAGAAACAAAACCTATGCATCATGGGACGATAAGCACGTGCTCTTTTATTCATTGGTCAGTACTTATCACATGACTATAACATGATCATGTTCAACGTACGCAATTACGCGCGGTGCGGCACGAACGGAATTCAAATGAACGCCCCTTATAGGTTACGGCACTGTGACTTCACAGGTGATCAGAGGCAATCCCAGATCTGTTGTCCATCTTGCCTCTACTCCGAGCCACTGTGAAGCAATGTTGCACACCAACAACCTTCTCATATCTAAACTGTTAAGTTCCGAATTAAAATTAGGAGCAATCAAGTATTGTTTGTTATAGCTGTGTGTGCAATCCTTCTTCTTATAGCCCATGCCGTGGGGCGTTGGTGATCATGTCTGTCCAGTCTTTCGTCACGAGTAATGCCAATTTTCTTAATCAGTGTCGTGTGGCCTTGGTGATCATGAATGTCCACAGCTTTCTGTCTCATGTAGTGCCATTCTCCTTATAGTGCATGCCGTGTGGCGTTGGCGATCATGTCTGTCCACAGCCTTTTTTCTCGTGTACTGCTAATCATATCTGATACTGATGTTCATCGAAGTTATGAAGTGAAACTGTCCAGCATCTTCTCACTTCGTTCCCCCCCCCCCTCTCTCTCTCTCTCTCTCTCCCTCTCTCTCTCTCACACACACACACACACACACACACACACCATTCCCGTTGTGACAACATCCTTAAGCTTTTCCCTTCTCATGACATGCCCATGACTGCTTTCTTCTGGTGCGAGTAACCAGTTCTCTCTGGGAGTTAACGTCTTTCAACATATCTTCAATATTTCTATTCGTCCACGGTGTTCTTGACATTCTTCTATATAACACCATATCTCCGAAGCTTCTATGTAATTCCTCGCTTATTTGCTAATTCTACATGAATCGGTTCCGCACATAAGGATTGGCTTATATATATATATATATATATCAATACCATTATTTCTGTTTTCCTCTTATCCAGCCTAAGTCTGTTGTTTTGATTAACACAGAAAAACAAAGCAACAACAACAACATGGAAACTGCATGCACCTGTGTGGGTGGAGACGAAACAAGATCTAATGGTCCCTGGACTGACACAGCCGTGAGCATCCCACATGTATTAAGCTAGGGAAATCCATGAACAGGAGCCGTATCTGTCATAGACATCTCCCATTTGTAACGGTCCCACGTTGGTTAAATGCCATGGGACGGAGTATTTGTTTTCACCGGACTGTTTCTTTCTGAGATAAGGAAACTACATAAAGTTACACACGCCGCCCACCCCCGACCCAGGAGTGGTGGCTCGAATCACGAGGTTGTTCAGATAAGGACGAAAAACTAGAAGGTACCGTGATGCACTATGTGCATGTTAAAGGTCCATAGGAAGTTAGACATCGTCAAGAGTACGCTGTAAGTCTACGCTGCCATGGCAATTTTTATTTTAATTACGAGGAAAAGTAATTAAGTAACAGGTATTTTATTACAGCGTGCACAGAAGAAAATGGACAGTGAGAAATTTTATTTCAGTATACAAACTGGCACTGAAGTAATACCTCATGTAGATGTTGTGATGATCGAGCAGTTTGCGCTTGCACAATGGCGATTACAAAATGGCCACCCAACTATCGACTTTCACCGTGGAATTACAACGATGTGTTAATCTTCAGAGGATGTGAAACCTTGTAAAGTCTACAAAAGAATGATGGTTCAGTATGGAGACAGTTGTTTGAGTCAGGGGATTGTATGAGTGCACAGCGAGATTTCAAAATGAAATGATGGATCAGCTGGGAAAATCATGTGATACCACGTGTCCTATATTGGTGCATTTCCAGGAAAAGGGTAAAATTGACTGTCCTCGAAACAGTGACATGCTAGTGAGCAAATTGAAGTCCGCGATACGATCGAAACGCCGGGGACTTCTCTAAAAATCAGTGCTGCACGACAACGCTCGCCATCATGCGACTGCCCGCACAGTTGATACACAACATGCTCTGAAATGTATGGTCTTGAATTATTCAGACTTGGCGCCATTGGATTTTCACTTGTTTGGACACTTGAAAAATTATATGCAGGGTCAGAGATTTGCAGATGACTACGATGTAATGGAAGTGGTGAAAAATTGGGTTTGAGGTCATCCTACTAGCTGTTTCAAAAGAGTGCAGATGTTTTTTTTTTGTCTTCCTGCTAAAGTATTAGTCCCCATCTTATGAATGTCAGGAGTTTCCGATCAGTTTAGATATCTTTTAAGAATGTTTTCAAATCTAATTTTTTACTTCTTATCTCTCTTTCATCTCAGAAAGCTCTGACATCTACAACTAGTACAACCCATTGTAAAACACTCTACATTACACACTGAAGAATTGATATCTACAACAAGTACAACCCAATGTGAGAAACTACATTATATATTGAAGCCTTGATAGGGAGTCTCTGTGGCGAAGTAGTCAAGCCGTTTGACTCGTGTTCCGAAGGTTGTTGGTTCGATTCCGGGCCGCGCCCTTCGGTTTACGAGTTAAATGTTTCGGAGACTCCTGTGGGTCGTAGCTACGGAGTTCGTGCTTTGTGCGACGCTTTCCTTGCTACGGAAAGAGACCGAGCCATATGGGATAAAACCCGGTGCAATGAAGTCGACTTTTAAGCGACTTTTTTATCTACACCTAGTAGAACCCATTGTGAGACACTCCACATTATACACAGAAGCTCTCACATATACAATTAGTAGAACCCACTGTGAAACACTCTACATTATATACTTAAGCCTTGATATCTAAAACGAGCACAACTCATTGTGAGACACTCTACATTATACGCAGAAGATATCATATCTACAGCTAGTAGAACCCATTGTGAGACACTCTACATTATATACTGAAGCATTTACGCCTACAATGAGTACAAGCCATTGTCAGACACTCTCCATCTACATTGTATAGTGAAGACTTGATATCTACAACAAGACAATATCTACCTTATGCGGATGGTGGTGGTGATGGTGTTGCTGTTTGTCCTGCGTTGACATCCGCCTGCCTCGGCTCTGATCCACAGAAAGGCGCTTCTGCTGCTGAACATGATGATGGTGATTCGGTGGATAGTGCTGCTCCAAGTACTCCTGATGTGAGGGTCTTCTCTGGGGGTCGGAGTGAGAGGGGCGGCGCTCAGAGTGGGAGGGTCGTCGATGCTGCCGGTCCAGCACAAACTGGGAGGAGGTAGACGTGAAGATAGTGGACATATCTGTCGTTTGTCCTTGGCGGTGATGAACCAACCTCTCGCGAAACCCGGTAACTCAGCTGGCTCAGCAAGCAATCACATTTGTATAAATGTTTGATGTGTTTACACTCCCGCCCAAGGGCATATCACATTCCAGAACTGCAGTGCAAGTGAACAACTAGCCTGAGGGATTACACCCAACAGTATGTACTAAATGTGAGGCTAATCATGGCTACAGTGTCAACACTCCAATCTGACTGGCTGGGGTGTAGTTCCCCATGGTAATTCTCGGATTCTACGCTCCTGGGTTCTCCATCCTGTACAACTGCAAACCAGACTTGGCACGAGCATTTCGGTGCGCAAACGTACGGCCATTACTCATACCGACAGTTTTAATTGTTGGGGGACCTTTGAGTGCCATTCAAACAGCATGAGAGAATAGATCCAATTGGTACTGATAGGCAGTCATAGAAGTGACGGGAAACAGGAGAGATTACAGGACACGCCACAAAATACTGCAATTTTAACACAAATGATTCAACAGCCTACCGACTTTACTTAAATAATTTTAAAAGAATAATGGTCGTTTCGACACATCAGAATAGCTTATTTCCTGGCATTTGAATAAGTTAGAATTGCCCCTGACATATATATTTTAAAACGATGTAAACAATATGAAACGCATATCCGATGGGTGTTGTTTTAGTGGGGCAACGTACTCGCCCCTTCGTTAGAAACACGGATGTTTGTTTCGCTGTAGGGCATCTACTGTCCTTGAACTAGCATCTTAGACGTTGAGTTTGTGCGCCCCCGTGAGTGGATGCCTGTGCAGATATGCCTAGATTCCAAACAATACATTGACATACCTCTACATCCAACGGTAGATGAGGAAAGATTGACAATGAGCCGCACATATTTCATATAACTTCAACAGCAGACACATAAACTTCAGACCACTATGACATGTGTTTAGTTATAACAAATTAAGTTGCATGTCCTTTACAGGACGTAGCAGTCAACCCCAGCATTTTCGCTGTTCGTGATTCCGGGGCAAATTTTACGTTCAGTAGTTTGCCATTGCTTTCTGAACGACCAGCTCCTATACCTTTTTCGAAAAAAAACCAGCACCGCTGTGTTTCGAACCCGGGTATACGGGCTCACAAACCGCGTTCGCAAGGCCTTAGCCACGGAGACCGGTTGTTTAGTTAAGCTCGTCCATAAAACAAGGTAAAATGTTACTTGAGTTCCTACAGAAACATGGGTCAGCCTTTTACTTACGTTCATACAAAAATCTAGACAAGTTGTATAGTTAGGTTCTTACAAAATCCGACATGATATGTTTAGTTAAGCTCTTAAAATACCTAGGTGACATGTTTAGTTAAGCTTTTAAAAAACCAAAGTGACATGTGTAGTTAATCTCTTTTTTTTTTTTAAAACACTTAGGTGACATGTTTAGTTAAGTTTTTTTAAAACAAAAACTTAGGTGAGATTTGTAGTTAAGCTCTTACAAAAACCTAGGTAAGATGTTTGGTTAAGCTCCTACAAACACTTAGGTGAGTTTAGTTAAGCTCTTACAAAAACCTACGTGACATGTTTAGTTAAGCTCTTACAAAAATAAAGTGATATATTTAGTTAAACTCTTACACAAAAACCTATTGAGATGTTTAGTTAAGCTCTTACAAAAAGCCTAGTGATATGTTTAGTTAAGCTCTTGCAAAAACCTAGGTAACATGTTTAGTTAAACTCTTACAAAAACCTAGGTCATATGTTTAGTTAAGCTCTTACCAAAAAAAAAAAAACTTTAGATTTGCACACAACGACGTCACAGTGCCCATTGCCTGTTCAGTTAGCGAGTGTTTACCATCGAGCGACCTCAAGTGGCGTACAGTACACATAAAGTAGCGAATTTCTCTCTTGAGACTGCCTACACATTATGAAATGCATACATTAATAGAGCAGTGATCAGCACTGATAAAGATAACACGAGACAGAAAAATGCACTAAACAGATGCAGGCTTCATAAAAGGATACTTTATAGACTAAGTCGGAACTAGCAGGCTGAATAAGGTCATGGTCAAGGTAGTCCCGCAGCCGATACAGACGTTGGGTTAAGCAGTGTTAGGTAGTCACATATTCTGGGTTATAACGAACGAGATGGTGTGGGACATGTCCCATTCTCGCTGCCTTTCCTTCCCAGGAAATGCCCGGGTAGACACCGATGGCCGTACAGGTAGGAAGCGTTACCCCTGCCTCTCCTGGGGATTGAACCCGGTCTAATGCAAACAAGCGCATTAGCCATTATACCACCGCGGCTCCGTGCTTATATAGGCAATCCAAAAACAACAATGATAAGGGCGGCCGCCGTACAGGAAGCAATGTCAAACTATTGAACGTAAACTTGCCTAGTAACTCACAAACCGCCGAATAATGCTGGGGTTGGCTGCGACGTCCTGTAAAGTACATGCAGCTTCCTGTATAAGTTAGCCACTGGTTTTGAATTAAGTGAATACGAAGTCCATAAAAAGCGTGCATCCACAATGAAATTAGTAAACCTGTTAAGAGCACTAACAAAATACCGTAGAACTGGTGCTAAACACGAAGCACCCGCGCGCTACACTCCCGCCTACCAGGCAAATGAAGATTCCAGTAACAACCGAAGATGACAAGAAAGCGTACTCGTTCTCATGAAGTGACCACTAAACACTAAATAACGCCCGCCATCTGGGAGAGTACTCCCGGCGACTCTGGTATTGTACACTGTTCACTCACTGCCAAGTGTCAATGGACATACCTGTGACGGCAGAACGCCGCTGGAACCAACTTCATCGGGACCCGAGACAAAACGGGAGTGAGTGGAGAATACGTGAGGAAATGTAGCCAGTGAACTCAGACAGGGACAATGGGAGACAACCACTAGTAGATCAATATAACAATAAGAGCGCCGACTATGACAGACATGCTGGCGGTATAGATCAAAAGTTGATTGACAAACCAGAACCATAAATTACCCCTGTCGCGTGATCGGAATAATTTTCTCTGGTCCCTGGGAAATATGGATTTAGAAAATAATCACATGATGTGGAGGATTTAAGCTAGCATGTGCCGCACAACTGAGCGACAAACTACACACATCAACAGTGCGATAAACAGGCAGTCATCATCATCATCTTCCACCGTTGTCGTCAAGCGGCGTGGGGAGGAATAATAAACGCCGGGCACCCATACCATTTCATAAAGACCAACGCAAGGAGGTCTGCTGCCAAATCGCCCGCAGCTGAATTTCGAACGCAGTATGCGAGATTACCGACTGCGTTCGTAACCCGACACGAGGCCGGTAACCTCCAGCTACTAATAGAAAATATAATAAATTATTACCAAAGACTGATAAAGTCAAAAACCACAAACCAGCAAAGAACTAACGATACAACAAAACTAAATAATAACCCCCCCCCCCCCCCCCCCCCCGCCCCCAAAATAAATAAATAAATAAATAAATCATTTCATCAACAAATGCGTTAGAATGAACCGGAGAAAGACAAGACTGGGGGGACATGGAACGTGGAAGGCACCAGCAAACAAATAGAAACTTGATCGCCAGAAACAAGGAAAGAAACAAGGACAGCATCTGATACGACAAGCCATAAATATCTGTTATAACCACGGGAAGCCGATGCCAGATAATAAACAAGCAGGTAGGAGAGACACATCAACAACGGATGTAGCCCTACAATTACAGAACAAACTACAGCATCTAGGCACATTAGTCTCAGATTCTTCTTCTCTCTCATGTCGACTGTTTCTTCTTTCTTTCGTCTTCCTTCTGCTGCTTGTTCTTCTTGTTTTTCATTTCTAGTTTGTCTTCTTTCGTTTTTGTTTTTCATGTTTTTTTTAATGTTCTTTTCTCTTCTTCTCTTTTCACAAATGTTGTTTCGTATTAAACGCCTTCTTCTTCTTAACTGTCTTCTTCTTGATTTTGCTCTATTTCTTCGTCCTCCTCCTCTTTCTCATCTTCTTCTTCTGCTCATTTTTCTTCTTACCTACTTTCTTCTTGTTTGTGTTCTATCTCTTCTTGTTCTTCATCCTCCTCATTTTCTTTTTTTTTTCTAGTGTTTGGTGTGTTGTACTCTTCTTCTTCTTCTTCTTCTTCTTCTTCTTCTTCTTCTTCTTCTTCTTCTTCTTCTTCTTCTTCTGTGTGCCCAATTCTTAACCCTTTGAAAATAAAGTTTGTTCGTTCGTTCGTTCGTTCGTTCTTATTCTTCTTCTTCTTCTACTTCTTCTTCTTGTCACCCCTGCAGCTTCTTCTCACCCCCTTGTCCACCTCCTTCTTCTTGGCTGGAATTAAACAAAACTAGACTTTGCTACTGTTACTGTACCTCCCCGCTGTATGCCATCTCTGTGGATCAGACAGCCATTCTCCGCGTCCAGGCCCACCACATGAAGGCGGAGTAGCCTTGCTCAACATAACGTACCCATATTAGGTATATGGTGCTAATCCCATATTTATATATACCAATCGACACTCATTGTATGATATGATTAATATCACGCCGGCAGCCTTTACTTCTGTGAAGATTTTGTGTGAACCACGGCAGACTGGACAGACCCGGGTGCAAACTCAATGCTGTGTACATCCCACAGACATACAAATCGGTCATACCAAAGAATTACAGAAAATCCAAAAGACAAACGGAGAGATAAACCCTGACTTGTGAAAACAGACAGAAGGTAAGCAGAGAGATCGCTTCTCTAAACGGACAAACAGGCGGACAGACGTGTAAACAAATGCGACAAACGGACAACATATTTTGGTCCACGGCGTATTCATGGCGACGAATGGACCACTTCCGGCTGATTTTTCAGCGACTGGAGTCAATATAACGACTATTGTTTGATTGCGTGGATGCTACAGTTATCATGCCACGATACAATTAAGTCATCGACAGACACACAGGCAGGCGGATAGAAAGACAAACAGACAGGCGGGCGGATAGAAAGACAAACAGATAGGCGGGCAGACAGCGATTAAGAGGAGACAGGTATAAGGCAGGCTTGCAGGCATGAAGGCAGACAGACAGGCAGGTAGACAGACAGGCTGATAGACAGGTAGGCTGACAGGCAGGCAAATAAACAAAGGGACAGACGCGCGCGCACACACAGACAAGCAAGTTAGGGGAGAAAGGCAGGCACAGATAAACAAGTAAGATGAGTAAAATAGATAGACAGACAGATACATTTAACAGCTGTGTAAATTAGAATAATGGATAGAAAGGAAGGGAAGGGCAGGAGAGAGAGAGAAAGAGAGAGAGAGAGAGAGAGAGAGAGAGAGGCGAGAGAGAGAGAGAGGGGCGAGAGAGAGAGATAACGAGACACGCTGAGACACAAAGATAGACACAGAGACAGACACAGGGAGAGACACAAAAAGAGTCACATAGAGAGAGACAGAGTAAGAGAGAGAGGAGAGAGAGAGAGTAGAGAGATAACGAGACACGCTGAGACACAAAGATAGACACAGAGACAGACACAGGGAGAGACACAAAAAGAGTCACATAGAGAGAGACAGAGTAAGAGAGAGAGAGAGAGAGAGAGAGAGAGAGAGAGAGAGAGAGAGAGTAAGAGAGAGAAAGGGAGAGAAAGAGAGGGAGAGAGAAAGAGAGAGAGAGAGACAGAGAGATAAAGTGTTCATTTATTCTCAAGCAGCTATGTAATAACATATGCGCAACTTCAGTTTAACATGAAGCACGCTACATTAATTACAAACCATATATAAAGTTCCAAAACAAATAATATGCTGGAAATAAAATATCGAGTGCGAAAATTAATGCCACTTTCCAAACAAAATAAGGATGCATGTCCCGGTTATTACTGAGAAATACTGCAGCCAAGTGTCACAGTGAAGTCTGTTTCAAGGCTTCATTGACTTTCTGACAGCACCTGTGGCCCAGGGGTAACGCACGCAGCTTCACAATTCCGACATAACCGGTGCGAAGTCAGCTGCAGACTAATTGGGAGCAAACTGTTGTGCGTTGATTTTCACAATGATATGAATGTCGGAAGTTCAGATAACAACGGCAAACTACTGAATGTAAAAGTGTCTAAACCTTTACAAACAGCCATTATATGCAAGGCATTATTGCGACGTTCTGTAAGCAAATGACATGTGATTAACTTTGGTAGCCATCTGGAAATATTCTTATGTAATGTCACAACATATTAATGTATTCTAATGTCTTCATCTATACTACGAGTATTAACTGCATGGTTGTATCTTTCTTACACCCAGCGATCAACAGGAAATACTTAAGTGGCTTCCGTGATTCGGAGGTCAGCGTGACCGAATGGACCAGAACTTCTCGCTTTTAAACTTCCGGTGTGCTGATGCCGAGATAGTGGGTGTAACCCCTACACTGTTTAGTTGGACTAAAATATTAACTTCTTGTCCTTGGCTTTTGGATGCAAATTACAAGTAGCTCTGAAGTTGGAGTAGGTTCGCTTTATGGCGAGGGGCACTAGTAATAGGGAAAGCTAGCCCACACGAAAAAATCAGTCCAGTGTGTAATACGCTTAAGTTGAAAGCGGGTAAAAAACACTAAAAAAACTTCCGTCTGAAATCTTTCTCTAACTCATCGTTCAAAAGAAAGATTCCAAATTAATCCCAAATTATAACATCCACGGCTCCCGATGTTACGTCAGTTGCATGACCTTGCAATCAACCCCAGCATGTATTGCTTGTTTCTGATTTACTGGGCAATTTTAAATTCAGTAGTTTGCAATTGGTTTCTGGACGGCCGCCACCTCATACCATGGAAATCCACGCAAAGCGATCTGCCTCAAAATCGCCCGCGGCTGACTGGGAAGCCTGGACTGTGCATGTCGGGGTGCTGTGGCGTCGCGTGTCACTAACCCCTCAGTGCCAGAAGCCTACTGTGAATATTCACACTCAATGTCCACCACAGAAGGTTATCCACGGAAGGGTATAACTGGGGGAAACGACGCAGATCTATCAGAAATAACTAGATTACACAAACAGCCGCACTTCCTAAATACAAGTATCTTCACATAAATGTTGATTTTATTCCGTATCAACAAACAGTAACGTCCGATTTTACGTAGACGCAAGAATAATATAAACCTCCCTTCCCTTCGGACAGACACAACAGGCGACTCGTAATCCTGGACACTTTCTATTCCACCAATGTTTTTCCTCGGAAACTTAAAAAGTCCTCTATTTCTTCTAATTAAGTGCTAATTTTCTAAAGCTTATCCACTTGGCAGACAATCTTTCTGGCACGAAAACAAAATGAAAAGACGTAAAATAAACGGTTGGGCATTGCATTCATGGTGGGATGTGCAGGCGACATGTAGCCAGGGCGCGAGCCGCAGGTAACTGGCTGCTTCGTGCTGTTTACATATCGCAGACGTTACCACGACAGCCGGCCATGTTTAAAACATGTCTCCGGGTTTACAACTTATTCCCCGAAACCACGAACATCATAAACATCGGTGCTCACTTCCCGCAATTAAAAACAGTCACTTCAGGATCTTTACGTGTAAATATGGAAGATTTCCAAATGACATTTTCCATCAAATATATAAAGGAAGGACGAGCTGTTTTCGGGTTGGCGAAGCGCTCAAGACTGTTGAACGCCCTAAGCGATGGCTCAAATTAATCGCAGTGTATCGATTGGAATCCAATCAGAGGTTAAATCTGTGCTCGTTATCTTCGCAACGAGACAACACCGAGGGCTGAAAGCCGGATCACGCAGACAGAGGGAGGAAAATACATTTTCATTTTAAGCTGGGTTCCTTATACGTCTGCAACTATTTGTACCTAGCACATAACCCGGGATTCCCTTCCGGCGCCAACAGGTTTCTGAGGGTTTGACTCCACAACCGATGCAAACCCGAGTTAATCCACGGTTCAAAGTCTGGCGGTTGCTTTTGTTTATTTGTCTGCTTAGCAGGGTGCTGTGGCATGACACGAAACCTCAAAGCCAAACATATGTTTGTAAAATAAGGATGTTTATTATCCCAAGCTTACACAAACCTTAGGACCAGAACAAGATATTTAAATAACAATACCAAATAACAATAACGCAAGAAATCGCTTCACAGCAACAGGAAATGTGTAGAAGTAAGCAACATTAAATCTAGCAGCAAAGTTAGAATAGGAAATTAGGTGTCTAAAATTGTGGTTATAAATACTGCAGTGTGATTGTGATTACTGTGGGGATATCAAATGATGTACACTCGAACCGTATATATGTGTGTGTGGTGGGGTGTTTGTTGGTGTGTTATTGTGTGGGTGTATGGGTTAGTGGTTACGTAAATAGTGTATGTGTATATATGCATGCATGTTCCATAACTGTGTAACATAAACTGCGTATTTTTGTTTGCATTGTTTATGCTCACAGTTATCCATTTTACACTATTTTTTCCCCCTACATGATTCCTACATTTTTGTTGATATACGAGAGATGAGTGATTGGAGAGACCGAATGTAAGACTCGCCCAATTTGTGACCCTTTGAAAAAACATGTTCGTTCGTTTTTTTCGATCGTTCATTGAATATGAAGAAAAAGCAACAACGATTCACCTAAACGAACATCCCTTGAAACAAGTAAAGAGTTTCAAGTACCTAGGAAGTATAATATCATCAAATTGCAAATCAGAAGACGAGATCGAAGACAGAAGCAATAAGGCAAACCAATTCATTGGACAAATGGCACCAATACTAAAGAATAAACATGTATCAATAACTACTAAGAAAGCACTTTACAACACAATCTTCATACCAACTCTATGTTATCAATGCCAAACCTGGACAATGACAGAAAAAGAGAAAAGGAAAATCACAACCACAGAAATGAGATTCCTGAGAAGAATACTCAAGGTATCAAGAAGAGATAAGATCAGAAATGAAGAAATCAGGACTAATGGTGGGGGGGGGGGGGGGGGGGGGGGGGTATAGCTGCACTAGATTTTATTAGAAGGCAGCAAGTCAAATGATTTGACCATGCAAGTAGGTTACCAACTAACAGTATACCACAACAAACAATGATGTACAGGCAGAGGGAAGCAGAGGAAGAGGCCGACCACGTAAACGATGGACGCAGGGAATAACAGAGTCCATGGGAGTATCGATATACATGAAGCCCCATAAACGGGCACTTTCCCGCTGTTTATACTTCACCTCGACACCGCAAGTTACAAGAGGAACATGATGAGATGAGTGAATATATTATTTATTTCAATTAAAATGTGATTCATCTATTCACTTCATATGATTTATAAACGTTGCAGTATACACCTGACGAGAGGAGATGCAGCTAAACATGTCAGGCAACAAACTGTGCAAACTATTGTCTGTGGCTTATGTGGCTACATTTAAAATATTTAACTTTAACGTCAAATAAATACTATATGGTTGAGAAAACTGGACAAAGACTACAATTATTAACATACAGACACGCATACACTGGTGCCTATGCGGAATTGAGGGACTGAAATGGTGTGACTAAATTAGGAATGTGGAGCTCCCGGACTGAGCTTAAATTCCAGTGAATAAAGAGGCCTAAATGGAGTTTGGTAAATGTGGGGACATTTTCGAGTCACTTCTAGTAGCGCACGTTATACGAGTAAGAGGGGTAGATGTGGAAGAGGGAAAAAAGGACGAGAAGAAGGAGATCAAGCAAAATGAGGAGGAGGAGGACGGGGAGGAGGAGAAGGAGGCGCAGCAGCAGCACCACCAGCAGCAGCAGTAGAAGTAAAAAAGGAAGACGAACGAACGAACGAACGAACAAACTTTATTTGCAAAGGGTTAAGAATTGGGCCTACAGAGAACAGCAACAATATAAAAGATATGCATTATAAAGGCATGGAAAACATGCGAACATCAATAAAGAAGAAGAAGAAGAAGAAAGAAGAAGAAGAAGAAGAAGAAGAAGAAGAAGAAGAAGAAGAAGAAGAAGAAGAAGAAGAAGAAGAAGAAGAAGAAGAAGAAGAAGAAGAAGAAGTAATAATAATAATAATAATAATAATAATAATAATAATAATAATAATAACTGTTGTGAGGAAGGTCACCTAACCACGGCTAGATAAAGGCCGTTACCCAGACTAGAACCTGTCTGCAGGTAGCTAGCTGGACACACTGATGTCCGAGTACAAGCAGCACACATCTATGTGTGGTCGTTTTACAGATCCGTAAGGCGAGGTGAGTAATAACGTTTTCTCCATTAACATTTTTATCAATTCAACATTTTCTTCAACCAACATTCTTTTCTATTAAAATTTTTTTTCAATTCTCATTTTCTCTTCATTGCTTCCACTTTTCCATGCTTTTGTTCTTCTCGCCCTGTCGTCACCTTCTGATGTAGTCACAGGATATCTCCTTGACTGTATGTTGTGTTTGTGAATGTGTTTGTTTGCTGATGAAGGCTAATCGCCGCAACGTTCTGTATGTGTCTTAACTCTGTTATGTAAAGCTGCACTACTTTGTGTCATTTTATATTGGGTACACTTTCACAGCTTTACCGCAGTTCCACCAAATTTTATTCGAGCTAGGCTGATAACGTTGTGAGCGCAGCGGAACGAGGGTTCGGCATCCGCTAACAGGAAAGGACTCACCTACTATTCCTCTGCGCATGTCCGCGTACAAACTGCTATACCCCATCACATCACAGAGCTACACCATTAGAGAGATTCTTCCTTCCGGACACGATATCGTTGAACAGGAAATAACAGGTAAACTTAGACGCTTACCCGCTGACCTGGTAATCATGGGTTCCAATCTGCATGGATTCGGATTTTAAAACTTGACTCTGCCTAAAGTGTGTACCAGGAAATGTCTCGGGGAAGTAAAGCGGCCAGCGTGATACTGACCACATCTCAAGTCGAGTACCGATTGGAGTATGCAAATTATGGTCTGGCACATGCTGCCCAATGAGCCCTGAAGCACGTAAAGTGGTCATTTATTATGGTATTAGAAGAACCAATAACCAAGCCCTAATCACCATCACGTGCCATGCCGACCGGAGTAGGCGTTCATGGCTCTCCGCAGATCTCGGTCTTTGGTTTTCTGGATCTACTCCGCTTTGATAATCATCCATGCCACCGTCTCAATCTATCCAGAATCATTTCTCTTGGTCTGCCTCTGACTCTCTTCTCCTGGATCTTTGCAGTTGTCACGCTATTCTCCAATGCCTCTCTTCCATCACATGACCAAAAAAGCTCTTTGCCTCTTTCTTATTGTTATATATAATATTCTAGTTTCATTAGCCTCTTTCAGGCAGTCGTTGTTAGTTACTTTGGCTCAAGAAATCGGCAACATTCGTCTCATGAACCACATGTCTGTTGCTTCCAATCTCTTTCTAATTTGTTTATTTACATTCCAAGATTCACAGCCAACCAGCAAAAAAGGTTCTATATAGCACTTCAGCGCTCTCTTTCTTGTATTCAATGATTTTAACTTATTTAATAAGATAGTCTTCATTTTCTGAAATGAAGCCTTTGCTTGCCCAATTCTGCTCTTAATCTCTGTTGTACATCTCCCATGTGGTGTTATAAAAGACCCCCCCCCCCTCCCCTCTTTTTTTTTGCATATCCTTTACAGGACGTCGCTGTCAACACCAGCATCTTTCAGCTGTATGTTGATTTCTTGGCAAGATTACGCTCAGTAGTTTGCCATTGCTTTCTGAGCGGCCCGTAAGTTACCGATGCGATTCGAACCACTGCTGATTCTCACCGTCATCACGTCACCGACGAGAGTATACGAGATTACGGAGAAAAGTCATAACCTCTAAGCCACGAAGCCGGCATAAAGGCCCCTAGGTATCTAAAATTATCCACTTGGTGAAGAAAGTTCCCTTCTACTTCTATTTCACATTTGAGTATCACCTTTTTCTTTGATACCACCATTGTTACTGTGTTCTTGATATTCAAGGAGAGTCCTTTCTTTGCATTTCTGTTACTACAATTCCAACAATTGTAGAGCTTTTGTATTATCCACCATGAATACTACAAGAAAGAAATGAAAACCGTAAACTGAAATAGAGAAATTAGACGTAGACAGTAATCCACAATTTTGTGGACACGTTATGAGAAGAAATACCTTGGAGAACCTAGTGACAACTGGCTAGTTTGAGGACAAATAAACAAGGGAAGGCAGAGAAATAAATACCTGGATGTTTTGGCCACATGGTATGGTCGAGACAAGAACACAGAGCTGATCCACGACTCTGGTGATCGAGTGAGATGGCGAAACATGACCGCCCACGCTTTTCAGCATGGCAAATGATGATTGTTTTTTTTTAATACTTAGTACGTAAAAAAGAATTCAAGGGTTCGATGCCAGCGCTCGACATTAGCTATAGGAGGGAAAGACTTGCCAGCTATCCTTCCGTGCACTCAAGGCCATAAACATGTGATGTCCCCACAACTTGATATACCCACACAGGTTGCTGCAACGCCACTTGTATTATGTTTTAACATGCAGACTAACAAGTATGGGTTTTTACTGTCTGCTAAGTGCAGGATTGCTCAGGCTGAACATTTAGAGGGAAGCTAGGTCGTAAATACAACTTATTACAAACATCAGAAAGAAGCAGTCATAATTTTTGGCCACGTTATGAGAAGAAGAAACAAAAAAGTAGAACATATTGTGACAACCGGAACGATTTGTGTAAAGAGATATCGAGGAAGACAGAGTGAGAACATTTTTGACAGTCTTGTGTCACGGCACGGAGGAGAGTCCATACAAGAACTTATCCATGACGTCGGGGATCGCAATTTGCGGAGAAGTATGATCGCCCCCACTAGCCGGCAAGGTGATAGGTGGATAGATGGGTGGATGAATGGGTGGGTGGATAGATGGAGGGGTGGGTGGGTGGGTGGGATGGAGGGGTGGGTGGGTGGGTGGATGGATGGATGAATGGATGGATGGATGGATGGAGGGGTGGGTGGATGGATGGATGAATGGGTGGGTGGATATATGGATGGATGCATGGAGGGGTGGATGAATGGGTGGAGGGGTGGATGAATGGGTGGGTGGATGGATGGATGAATGGGTGGAGGGGTGGGTGGGTGGATGGATGGATGGAGGGGTGGGTGGATGGATGGATGAATGGGTGGGTGGATATATGGATAGGTGGATAGATGGGTGGATGAATGGGTGGATGGATGGATGGAGGGGTGGGTGGGTGGGTGGATGGATGGATGGAGGGGTGGATGGAGGGGTGGGTGGGTGAATGGATGGATGGATGGAGGGGTGGGTTGGTGGATAGATGGATGGATGGGAATGTGGATGGACGAATGGGTGGATGTACAGGATGTAAAACAGTGTATCAAGCTGAATGCACGTTTGCATTCACGTAAAGAATAAAACCTCCCCAAGGACCTTGGCAGAAATCGGGCTAATATGCTGATAAACGAGGCGCATCATTACACGTGACACGCGCAACATGGCCGGGTAAGCGAATATATGTTTCGTTTTTGTTTTCTTATGGGCACCAACGTTCTTGTATGTGAACGCAGAACATGCATGCATATATTACCCCGGTGTGCCGTGCAAAGGCGAATATCGTGGCTGGTGTATTATGCCGATGTCTGTAGGATGGTTGTCTGCTCCCATGACGGGTAGAGTCCAAACATCAATCGTCACGAGAATCACATAATGCTAAGCAGAGTGAGTGAGTGAGAGAGTGAGTGAGTGGGTGAGTAGTGGGTGGGTGAGTGAGTGAGTGAGTGAGTGAGTGAGTGAGTGAGACAGAGGAAGAGACTATGGAAAGTGAGAGACAGACAGACAGACAGACAAACAGACAGAGAGGGAGAGAGCGAGACAGAGAGAGAGAGACAGAGAGAGAGCGAGAAAGAGACAAACAGAAAGACAAAGGGAGACAGCGAGAGAGAGAAGACACCCATACATACAGAACGAGAAAGAGAGAGAGAGAGAGAGAGAGAGAGAGAGAGAGAGAGAAAGAGAGAGAGAGAGAGAGAGAGAGAGAGAGAGAGAGGAAGAGAGAGAGAGAGGCTTGTTACTCATAATCATGACAAAATATCACAGATAAGGAGCGTCCCTTTGATTTTTCTCCCAGGACATGCTGGTTTGGTGGGACACGAGCCGGAGGAGGCATTGGCCGGACCTGCACCGCTGGGTGAGGTGTTGGTGCACTGCTGGGCGAGGTATTGGTGCACTGCTGGGTGAGGTATTGGTGCACTGCTGGGTGAGGTATTGGTGCACTGCTGGGTGAGGTATTGGTGCACCGCTGTGTGAGGTGTTGGTGCACCACAAGGTGAGGTGTTGGTGCACTGCTGGATGAGGTGTTGGTGCACTGCTGGGTGAGGTGTTGGTGCACTGCTGGGTGAGGTATTGGTGCACCGCTGGGTGAGGTATTGGTGCACCGCTGGGTGAGGTGTTGGTGTACTGCTGGGTGAGGTATTGGTGCACTGCTGGGTGAGGTGTTGGTGCACCGCTGCGTGAGGTGTTGGTGCACTGCTGGGTGAGGTGTTGGTGCACCGCTGGGTGAAGTATTGGTGCACCGCTGGGTTAGGTGTTGGTGCACCGCTGGGTGAGGTATTGGTGCACCGCTGGGTGAGGTGTTGGTGCACCGCTGGGTTAGGTATTGGTGCACTGCTGGGTGCGGTATTGGTGAACCGCTGGGTGAGGTGTTGGTGCACCGCTGGGTGAGGTGTTGGTGCACCGCTGGGTGAGGTGTTGGTGCACCGCTGGGTGAGGTGTTGGTGCACCGCTGGGTGAGGTGTTGGTGCACCGCTGGGTGAGGTGTTGGTGCACTGCTGGGTGAGGTGTTGGTGCACGATGAGGCACAAGTGATCAGGTCCCTTTAGGATCGTATGTATCGTGCGAAAGAACAGATACACCATCACTGTCTAGAGCAGTGGTTTTTAGCCCAAGCACCCCTTCATCATATTTTCACAACATCATTCCCCCCTTTCGTATTTCCTACCTAAAAATTTGGCCCGTGCCCCCCCCCCCCCCTCACGATATTTTCAGAACGTCATTCCCCCCTTTCGTATTTCCTACCTAAAAATCCCCCCCCCCCCCCTATTTTTCCCTATACAGTATACGTAATAACAGACGCTAAATTTAATAGCACATACTAAAACAATTCTAGACATCCACATACAACATGATTTGTGGGTCTACTTACTTTATAAATTGAATTTTAGAAGGGTGAGACGTACAGAATCGTACAGTATGAAGGGAAAAACAAAAACAAGTAATCGGTTCTTGTATTAACACGGTCTTGAAATAATCTTTATCCCCCCCCCCCCCCCCCCCTGGAAACCCTAAAATTCCCACACGGGGGGTTGGGAAATTCCCCACCGGTTGAGAACCACTGGTCTAGAGAGAATGGTGCCACATGGCGTGACCAGATCATCTGACCGACATTCAGCACTCCGTGGAAAGGTCAGGCGGTCACATAGCTATCAATAATAGTGGGACTCTTCACTGGTTGTTGAAGGTGAGGACGGAGCAAGTAGGGAATGTCCCGAGTGTTGTGATATCGGTTCTTTCTTAACCACTATGCCAGAGAGCATCCTAATCTAAACGTCTGGCACCAGCAGAAAGAAGCTACATCAAGCAAAATTACATGTAATAATAATCATAATCATGTGCCCTGCCAAAAGGCGTGGGCGTTCGTGTCTCTCCTCAGATCTCGGTCCCCCCGGGAAGGTTAACCCGGTCAACAAATGCCTGCAGAAGTCGGATGTGTCGGCCTAACGGCGCAAGAACGCAGCTCTGCTGTAAACAGGCACAACGCAATCACATCCGAAAAAAAAACTCCGGATGAACGAAGAAGAAGAAGAAGATCTCGGTCCTTGACGTTCTGGATCAATTATATTGACGATATACCCCCAAGCCATTGTCTTAGAATATCAAGCATAATTTACTTCGGTCTGCTCCATCCTCTTCTACACCCAGTGGTCACGATATTCTCCAATGCCCCTCTTCTCTGTACATGACCAAAGTACATTGTTTTCCTCCTTCTTGTCATCATCATCATGTGCCATGCCGATAAGTGTTGGCTGTTACGTTTCGCCATCTCACACGATCGCCAGAGTCAGTGGATCAACTCTGTGTTTTTGTCTCAATTATGCCATGTGGGCGAGCCAAAGATATTTACATCTCTGAGTTCCCCCTGTTATTTCCCCCTCAATCTCGCTAGTTGTCGCCAAGTTCTCTAGTTTATTTCCTCTCGCAACATGCTCAAATATCCTCACTGTCTGTCTGTCATTTGCTGCCAATAAAGTACCTTGCGGTGTGTGGCAAGGGGTGGGGGTGGGTGGGGTGGGGGGTGTCTTGATCCTGAGGAATTAAGGCTGCCTGGCTAGTGCAGTCGCCCCGAACTGTGCAGGTTAGGCTTTTATTTTTGCCCCCGACAGAAAAAAATCCACATCTTACCGAGGATTCGAACCCGAAGAACACCGCATTCTAGCCACTTGGCAGCCACTCCTCTTCATTGTCTACGCTTAATTTCTCTAATCAGTTTACGATGTTCCTTCTGTTTCCTGTTGGACTTGCTCAGTGGTTTTTCTTACATCTGTATATCTTCTTCTTCGTTCATCCGGAGTTTTTTTTCGGATGTGATTGCGTTGTGCCTGTTTACAGCAGAGCTGCGTTATTGCGCCGTTAGGCCGACACATCCGACTTCTGCGGACATCTGTATATAATACGCTTCTTCTAGTAGTCTCTTCCAGGCAATCGTTGTCAGTTATCATAGTAGTCAAAGGTATACACAACAGTCTCAGACACATGCGTCACAGGTAGCTGTGGTAGCATAGCGGATAGACTGCCTACCGTAATGGTGGTCTCAGGTAGTCGTGGTAGCGTAGCGAATATCCTCTCGCCTACCGTAACGGTGGTCTCGGGTAGCCGTGGTAGCATAGCAGATAGACTCTCGCATACCGTAATAGTAGTCTCAGGTAGCCGTGGTAGCGTAACGGATAGCCTCTCGCATACCGTAACGATGGTCTTTGGTTCGATCCGCATTAGACGGTTCCGAATGTCTAAAATTGGCCAGTGTTCCCAGGTCGACCCCGCCTAAACTAGGTACCAGTAAATGGCATGGGAAGTGAAGGTGGCCGGTGAGATATCGCCCACATCATCCCTTGTGTGTGATACAGCCCACATCATCCCTTGTGTGTGATACCGCCCACATCATCCCTTGTGTGAGATACCGCCCACATCATCCCTTGTGTGTGATACCGCCCACATCAGCCCATGTGTGTGATACCGCCCACATCATCCCTTGTGTGAGATACCGCCCACATCATCCCTTGTGTGTGATACCGCCCACATCATCCCTTGTGTGTGATACCGCCCACATCATCCCTTGTGTGATTTACCGCCCACATCATCCCTTGTGTGTGATACTGCTCACATCATCCCTTGTGTGAGATACCGCTCACATCATCCCTTGTGTGATACCGCCCACATCATCCCTTGTGTGAGATACCGCCCACATCAGCCCATGTGTGAGATACCGCCCACATCAGCCCATGTGTGTGATACCGCCCACATCAGCCCTTGTGTGTGATACCGCCCACATCAGCCCATGTGTGTGATACCGCCCACATCAGCCCATGTGTGTGATACCGCCCACATCAGCCCATGTCTGTGATACCGCCCACAACAGCCGATGTGTGTGATACCGCCCAATCAGCCCATGTGTGTGTGATACCGCCCACATCAGCCCATGTGTGTGATACCGCCCACATCAGCCCATGTGTGTGATACCGCCCACATCAGCCCATGTGTGTGATATCACCCTCATCAGCCCTTGTGTGTGATACCGCCCACATCAGCCGATGTTTGTGATACCGCCCACATCAGCCCATGTGTGTGATATCACCCACATCAGCCCTTGTTTGTGATACCGCCCACATCAGCCATGTGTGTGATACCGCCCACATCAGCCCATGTGTGCCGCTTGGTCAAAACAACTATCAGTCTATCATATGCCTAATGCGGCTTGGGCGTGCAAAAGGGGCATTTATTTTGCGCACTCTACCAGTTCAAGATATTCGCAACATTCGTCTCAGAGACACTACATCGCCGCTGACTCCAACCTCTTCCTAATTTATTCATTCGCATTAATGCAGCATGCTCCACTAGCAGAATCATGCGCAGAAGCACGCCATTAAGATATGAATCGATTGAAGTCAAGTCCGACCACTCTTAAGAGCCGTGAATATTATCAACAAGCGGAAATCTAACTAAACACGGCCGGAGATAGCACTTCTGGCAAGATGGGAACACTGCTGGTACTGACGGTCTACGGCAAATTACTGTTATCAGATAGTGGAGGAGGCTTGAACGGGCCACACTGAAGTGACTGACTCTGACGTGTGGATTGTGAGAGTAAATCACTCTATGCTGGCTACAATCGCTACATTAATCAGCGATGTCCTACATGTTACTGTTGTCTCCAGTCGTTCAAGGACGCTGCTACTTATCCTTTCTTAATCTGGTGTTATCTCTTCTGCCTAAGAGAAGTAATATAGAATTTAGAGTGGCAGACTGACAGACACATTTCACTGGCAGGCAGACAGACAGACAGGTGAGTGGATGGAGGAGGGGAGACAGACAGACAGACGGCAGACAGACTGACAGATTGAATAGGCAGGCAGATAGACGACAGACAGACAGACAGGTGTGTGTGTGTGTGTGTGAGTTGTGGGGGGGGGGGGGGGGTGAGAGACAGAAAGAACAACAGAATGAACGAACGAATTTATTTTCAAAGGGTAACATATTGGGCACGCAAGCCCGTCTTACATTCGGCTCTTCAAAGCACTAATCTTTCGCACAAAAATTATCTATTGTGCATGTTTACAGACAGACAGACAGACAGACAGACAGACAGACCGA
Organism: Cepaea nemoralis; assembly: GCA_014155875.1. NCBI lineage: Eukaryota > Metazoa > Mollusca > Gastropoda > Stylommatophora > Helicidae > Cepaea > Cepaea nemoralis. The sequence goes on along the minus strand of JACEFZ010027303.1, from coordinate 48,751 downwards.
GATTATATAAATAGGGAGGACATTTGTATCAGTGTAGGAAGGGCCAATAAAATACTGCAAACTGTTAACATTTAATATTTGAAATGCCAGTAACATACGTTTACATTACGTAATTCACAGAAGTAGTTATAGCAGTATGCTCTTTTATGTTTCATATTTATTTATAACAACGATCACTATACTCGTGTTTAAGCTGCACGTGTTTAGTCTCTCTCTCTCTCTCTCATTCAGTCTCTCTTTCTCTCCATTCCCACCCTTAGTCTCTCTCTCTTTCTCTCTCCTTTCCTCTCCACTCCCTCCCTATCCCCTAACCTTCTCTCACCCGCACCCTGCCTCTACCCCTTCCCCCCCCCCCCCCCCCCATCTTTTCTCCAGATGAAGTAGCGTAGACATGCTACGATCTCTGCATATGTAATATCTCTTGAAATCCTCTGAACAGACAGGTGTTAGAGCATAAATTCCGTAACTCTCTGATGCTTTCGAGACAATTTTATTACCTGTAACACTAACGATCCGTGGTGGCTTAGTTGTTGGGGCATGGGTTCAACGACTGAGTAGTCAGGGATCAATTCCTGTTTCCCTCTTCTGTTTAACCGATGGAATGATGATTCAGCCGCATACACATGGTGGCGGCAAATTGTTGTGAGAAAGTAATGGATATTAGGAAACACGTGAAGCGTGAATGATCAGCTCACACGCAGATTATTACAGGTAGGACGTTGCCCCTACAAACCTTCATCGGGAAGCGGTATGACTCAAGCAGGTCGCGATAAGCCGTCAATGGACACTGGTTAGCTTGCACGACAAGCCTTCATCGGGTCCGAAGTGCAAAATGCCTTCATCGGGGTGCGACAAGTCTCCATTGAAGTGCGACACGACTCCATCAGGCTACAACAAGCTGTTAATGGACACCGACAAGCCTGCATCCGTCCACAAAAATCCTTCATCGGGGCCACGACACGCCTTCATTTAGTCCACAAAACGCTTCCATCGGGCAGCGAGAATCCTCCATCAGTGTTGCGACATGCTTTCATCTGACCGCGACAAGCCTTCATTTGGACCGTGACGAGCCTTCATTGGGCCGCCACAAGCCTCCATCAAAGTGCAACAAGCCTTCATCAGGGTGCGACAAGTCTCCATCAGGCTACGACAAGCCGTCAATGGACCCCGACAAATCTTCATCCCGCCGCGGGAATCCTTCATCGGGCCACGACACGCCTTTAGCAGTCCACAAAGCGCGTCCATCGGGCCTATACAAGCCTCCATCAGGGTCGCGATAAGCCTTAATAGGGCCGCGATAAGCCTTAATCGGGCCGCGACAAGCCTCGTTCGGGCCGCAACAAGCCTCCATCGATGTGCAACAAGCCATCATCGGGCCCGGCAAGTCTCTATCGGGGTCGCGACAAGAGTTAATCGGGCCGCGGCAAGCCTCCATTGAAGTGCAACAAGCCACCTTCGGGCCGCAACAAGCTTCCATCGAAGTTCAACAAGCCATCATCGGGCTGCGACAAGTCTTCATCGGGGCCGCGACAAGCCGTCAATGGACACCGAAAAACCTTCATCCCGCCGCGACAATCCTTCTTCGGGCCACGACAAGCCGTAAATGGGCCACGACAAGCCGTAAATGGGCCGCAACAAGTCTTCATCGGGACGTGACAAGCCTTCATGTTTATTTGTATGCATCTGCGTTCTTTTATATTTCTCAACTGACGCAATTTTTCTCAGTAAACGCAAACTTTTCTTATCCGGACCATTTTCAACAATGTAGCAAAAACAGCTAGAAATAGCTGTCTCATGTGCCTTGATATTTAACTCTATCGGTTTAACCTTTCAGCCAGCATTTCTCCACTAAAAATAGTAAACAAGAATGAGGACAATTGTCAGAGGCACATAACTAACGGTAAGAGAAACGTTTAAACCAGTGTTTCCCAACGTGGGGCCCACGCCCCACAGGGGGGCAATTTGACTGTTAAGGGGGTCAATTCGAAAATGTTAGAAATCGGCTGAATATAACAAAACGGGGAGACTTGAGACTGAAGTTAACTAAATTGGAACCTGACATAAGATCTCTTTGCAGCAAGCATCAAGCGCAAGGATCTCACTAAATTTAAATAATAAATAATTACTAATAATTAAAATAATATAGAAAAATCTTTCATTAAAATTATTTTGTACTTGAATTTCAGTTCTCCATTATATGGTTTGAAAATTTACTTACTGTGTTTGCTCAATAATTACCTAGTGATTTCTTCCTAAAACCTATCAATTAAGTTTCTTTAGTGAACATTTCAATTTTTGAATATTAAAAATAGTGTATATGTTGAGGGGGGGGGGGGGGCATAGGGCGGGGGGCAATATGAATTTTAGAAAGGCTTAAGTGGGGCATGGTACAAAAAAGGTTGGGAAACACTGGTTTAAACAGCTTTTAAGTGCGGTGTCTGCGAGGAATACTTGGTAATAAGTGGCAAGATAAGATCACACATACCGAAGTATTGGAAAGATAGGGTGGAGTGACGGTTTGTTCTATGTTCAGTCTTCGTAGACTTAGATGGTTAGGACACATTAGGAAGAAGGACGATGGTAGAATACCAAATTACGTCTGTTTTGGTGAATTACAGATAGGTAAGAGGTCTCAGGGTCGGCCTCTACAATGGTACAAAGATGTTGTAAGCGGGACATGATTGATACAGGCATTGATATTGCACCATGGGAGTAAGTCGCCGCTCGCTAATCATGTTGTATGGAGGGCAAAGATCCGGAATGGAATAAGGACAACGGAGAAAATGATGGCAGGACAGGTCACACATCGAGCGTGTGAGATGTCAGATGGTCTACTGTAGACGAATATTTACCGTGCGAATTGGTCTGATCAATCACATTCGCTACCGCCATGAGCTGTAATTACAACACCTTTTATTGAAGCGCAATTAACAAACTATTGTCTGTCAAGACGACAAGGTACCAATATGATTGATATTCTGCACACCCTTTACAACTTCGTCTCTGCTGACTGGCATCGGCCTTGCCAATTTTACAAACCACATGGATCATATTTTCACAATTTAGTAACATTTTTAAGAATTGTATAAACCCTCCCGGACATTCCGTTATCATCATCATATACCTTGCCATTTGGCGTTGGCATTCATGTCTTTCCACAGATCTCTGTCCTTGGTGCTCTGGATCAATTCTGCCACAGTCTAGGTCAATCTAGCATAATTTCTCTTGGCCTCCCTCTGCCTCTTTTCCCATCGGTTTTCCAGTTATCACGATATTCTCTAATGTCTCTCTTTCCATCACATGATCTAAGACACAAAATTCGTGGGTAGACATATGGTGGTCTCCCCTTGCCTTCCACGTCCACATGGGCGTATTCTACCTCTGTCTTTGACAGCCATTTCCGACTATCATGACAAGTGAGTGCTCAGCTCTGCTTGGCTGCAGAGTTGTCCACTTATCCTGGGCAGGCCGTGGCAATATTCAACATATGTCCGGACAAATTGTCTACCTATCCCGGGCAGGCCGTGGCGTGTTTCAGGATACGTCCGGACAAATTGTATACTTATCTTGGGCAGGCCGTGGCGTGTTTCAGGATATGTCCGGACAAATTGTCCACTTATCCTGGGCAGACCGTGGCGTGTTTCAGGATATGTCCGGACAAATTGTCCACTTATCCCGGACAGGCCGCGGCGTGTTTCATTATATGTCCGGACAAAATGTCTACTTATCCCAGGCAGTCCGTGGCGTGTTTCAGGACATGTCCGGACAAAATAAGACAGCTAGCACCACAATAACAATTAGCTGCCTGTCCTTCGCGTGACCTTGCAATCAACCCCAGTATTTATTGACTGTTTATGATTTAGCAGCAATATCACATTCAGTAGTTTGCTATTGCTTTCTGAAAGGCCGAAGCCTCATATATTGGAAAACACCTCAAAGCGGCCTGCTCCCAAATTTCCCACAGCTGACTTTGAACCTTCGACTCGGCATGTCCTCGGAGACATGATACCAATGGGTCCTGACTGCATCTGCCTTATCATGCACAAGTACCCCAGCTAAATGTTCAGACCCGGCCCATTTGTCTGAATGCCAGTTTCCCACCACAGCAGCATGTCCTGGGAAGAAGATCCAAAAGATGCTACATATCTTTGATGTTTTAACTGAAGCATGCCACTCTGCACGAAGCATGGATGTCTTCGCCCTTAGTGGATGTTCTTATTCCATTACAATCGATGATTTACGGGTCCTCCAGCCAATGAGACGCCGCGATGACTGCCTCCACCTCCATTCTTAGACTAAATAGTATGGTATCATATGCCGCGCTTTCCTGTGCTAAACACCGTCCATTAACCTTCACTATGAACTGCCGGGCACTTCTTATGCATTTTAACACAGAGCCATTCATGTAGACTTATGCGAGGTTGCCGTGAATTCCTGTTAGATCAGTGTAAATACAAACTTATTGCTGCAAAGAAATACAAACTTATTGGTGCAAAGAAATACAAACTTATTGGTGCAAAGAAATACAAACTTATTGGTGCAAAGAAATACAAACTTATTGGTGCAAAGAAATACAAACTTATTGGTGCAAAGAAATACAAACTTATTGGTGCAAAGAAATACAAACTTATTGGTGCAAAGAAATACAAACTTATTGGTGCAAAGAAATACAAACTTATTGGTGCAAAGAAATACAAACTTATTGGTGCAAAGAAATACAAACTTATTGGTGCAAAGAAATACAAACTTATTGGTGCAAAGAAATACAAACTTATTGGTGCAAAGAAATACAAACTTATTGGTGCAAAGAAATACAAACTTATTGGTGCAAAGAAATACAAACTTATTGGTGCAAAGAAATACAAACTTATTGGTGCAAAGAAATACAAACTTATTGGTGCAAAGAATACAAACTTATTGGTGCAAAGAAATACAAACTTATTGGTGCAAAGAAATACAAACTTATTGGTGCAAAGAAATACAAACTTATTGGTGCAAAGAAATACAAACTTATTGGTGCAAAGAAATACAAACTTATTGGTGCAAAGAAATACAAACTTATTGGTGCAAAGAAATACAAACTTATTGGTGCAAAGAAATACAAACTTATTGGTGCAAAGAAATACAAACTTATTGGTGCAAAGAAATACAAACTTATTGGTGCAAAGAAATACAAACTTATTGGTGCAAAGAAATACAAACTTATTGGTGCAAAGAAATACAAACTTATTGGTGCAAAGAAATACAAAACTTATTGGTGCAAAGAATACAAACTTATTGGTGCAAAGAAATACAAACTTATTGGTGCAAAGAAATACAAACTTATTGGTGCAAAGAAATACAAACTTATTGGTGCAAAGAAATACAAACTTATTGGTGCAAAGAAATACAAACTTATTGGTGCAAAGAAATACAAACTTATTGGTGCAAAGAAATACAAACTTATTGGTGCAAAGAAATACAACCTAGAAAGTCAATGCCATGGCAAGGCAGGCCAGGTCTAGGATCAAAGCTCCCACAGACCGACAGTTAGAGCAGTGGTTCTCAACCGGTGGGGAATCCCCCGCCGCCCGCCCCCGGGGTAATATTAGGGTTTTCGGGTTGGGGGGTGGGGGTGGGTAGAGTATTTCAAGATCGCGTTAATACAAGACAAGAACCGATTACTTGATATTGTTTTTCCCTCCATACTTTACAGTTCTGTACTTCTCGCTCTTCTGAAATTCATTTTATAACGTAAGTAAACCCGTAAATCACATTTTATGTAGACGTCTAGACCTGTTCTAGTATGCGTTATTAAATTTTGCTGCTATTTTTACGTATACTATGTAGAGGAGGGGGGATTTATAGGGAGGAAATACGAAAGTGGGGAATGACATTCTGAACAGAAGGTGAAGGGGTGCATGGGCCAAAAGAGGTTGACAACCACTGAGTTAGAGCATCGCTTTGCTGAACCGGCAGCCTCTGTGGATTGTCTTGTTCCAGATGTATTGGTGTTATCTGTCCTCGGGAGTAAAATAGGCAGGCCGAGAAAGGCATCATGCTGCATGGGCAACACATTGTCTCTCAATTCAGCCCAGACTTTATTATATGGAGAAGGCAAAATGCTTATTTTTTTTTAAAAAAGCACAATATAACAAACTATCGTCTGTCAAAACGGCAAGGTGCCAGTATGCATGATTTCAGGAGTTTGCGAAATGCTCACGTTCATATTGAAAGTATGAGGGCGAGAGGAAAAACTTCTCTTCATCTGACAGTTAAAAAGCTTAAAACAAACTATGAGGAACTCCCTATCCAGTTTATGTTGTTGATTAACTGAGTGATCCAGGAAAAACAAGTCACTGAAAACCCATGGGATGGTTCGGCGAGTTTAGTACAACAATGTAACACAAATAGCACGAAATTATCGCAAAACTCGGAATCCTTTTCTCTATTATCGATTTATCTTCAAGTTCCAGAGTGCAACCGTTTGCCTGTTAGCCTCTTTGATTTTGTTTTCCTGTTTATTTCTTTGTTCTTTCTGTGCTGTTGGCGTGTTCCTGTTACTCTTTCTTGTTGCTCGCGTTTTCGTGTTCTTTTTCTGTTGCTCGCGTTTTGTGTCCTACTTTGTTGGTTGCAAGCGTTCTTCTTCCTTTTTAGCTCGGATTTTCGTCTTCTTTTTTCTTTGTTGTTCGCATATTCTTCTCTTTTCTTTGTTGCTCGCATTTTCGTGTTCTCTTTGTTGCTTGCATTTTCGTGTTCGCTTTGTTGCTCGCATTTTCGCTTTTTCTCTATAATGCTCGCGTTTTCGTGCTATCTCTATGTTGCCCACATTGTTGTGTTCTCTTTGTTCTTCGCATTTTCTTTTCTTTTTTTTGTTGCTCGCATTTTCGTGTTCTTTTTCTTTGATGTTGGCGTTCTTCTTTCTTTTATGTTCGCGTTTTCGTCTTCTTTTTTCTCTGTTCCTCGCGTTTTTTCTCTGTTCGTTATTACTCGCGTTTTCGTGTTCTTTCTCTGTTGCTCGCGTTGTCCTGTTTTTCTTCTTTATTTTTTCTCTCACGTTTTTCTGTTCTCTCTTTGTTGTTTACACTCTCTTGTTCCTCTGCTCCGTCGCATGCACGGGTCATTTCATGCAAACACTATCGTAACCATGTGAAGCAACAGAACTATCCATATACTAGCTTAACGCCGTAAGTTTTCTCCTCACTATATTTTCTGCCCAGTGGCATCTTCGGTGTACCTCAGACATGTGAATGGGTTAGCCTGATGGCGAGGGACACTGGTAATAGGGAAAAGCTAATCCACAGCAAAAATCAGTCTATTGCACTAGCTGAAGCAGCTCGTGTATGGACTACGCTTGAGTTCAAAGCAATATCAATATATGCATTATAAGTTAAGTTAGCTGCATACCATTGATATGACGTCGCAGTCAATCCCAGTATTTTTTGCTGTTTCTGTTTTCTTGGCAAGTTTACGTTCATTAGTTTGCCATTGTTTTCTGAACAACCGGAACTCATACCATTGTCATAAAACAGCGCATGGTGGTCTGTTTGTTAGGTAAGCAGGTAGATAGGTAAGTAGGTAGGTAGGTATTTGTTAGGTAAATAGGTAAGTAGGTACTTAGGTATTTAGGTAGGTATTTGTTAGGTAAGTAGGTGGGTAGGTAAGTAGGTAGGTTGGTAGGTAGGTATTTGTTAGGTAAGTAGGTAGGTTGATAGGTGGGTATTTGTTAGGTAATTAGGTAGGTTGTTGGGTAGGTATTTGTTAGGTAAGTAGGTGAGTAGGTAAGTAGGTAGGTTGGTAGGTGGGTATTTGTTGGGTAAGTAGGTAGGTAGGTAAGTAGGTATTTATTAGGTAAGTAGGTAGGTTGGTAGGTAGGTATTTGCTAGGTAAGTAGGTAGGTAGATAAGTAGGTGGGTATTTTTTAGGTAAGTAGGTGAGTAGGTAAGTAGGTAGGTTGGTATTTGTTAGGTAAGTAGGTCAGTAGGTAGGTTGGTATGTAGGTATTTGTTAGGTAAGTAGGTAGGTTGGTAGGTGGGTGTGTGTTAGGTAAGTAGGTAGGTAGGTAAGCAGGTAGGTTGGTAGTTAGGTATTTGTTAGGTAAGTAGGTAGGTTGGTAGGTAGGTATTTGTTAGGTAAGTAGGTAGGTTAGTAAGTAGGTAGGTTGGTAGGTAGGTATTTGTTAGGTAAGTAGGTAGATTGGTAGGTAGGTATTTGTTAGGTCAGTAGGTAGGTTGGTAGGTAGGTATTTGTTAGGTAAGTAGGTAGGTTGGTAGGTAGGTATGTGTTAGGTAAGTAGGTAGGTAGGTAGGTATTGTTAGGTAAGTAGGTAGGTTGGTAGGTAGGTATTTGTTAGGTAAGTAGGTAGGTATTTGTTAGGTAAGTAGGTAGGTTGGTAGGTAGGTATTTGTTAGGTAAGTAGGTAGGTTGGTAGGTAGGTATTTGTTAGGTAAGTAGGTAGGTTGGTAGGTAGGTATTTGTTAGGTAAGTAGGTAGGTTGGTATGTAGGTATTTGTTAGGTAAGTAGGTAGGTTGGTAAGTAGGTATTTGTTAGGTAAGTAGGTAGGTTAGTAAGTAGGTAGGTTGGTAGGTAGGTATTTGTTAGGTAAGTAGGTAGGTTGGTAGGTATTGTTAAGTAAGTAGGTAGGTATTTGTTAGGTAAGTAGGCAGGTAGGTAAGTAGGTAGGTTGGTAGGTGGGTGGGTATTTGTTAGGTAAATAGGGTAGGTAGGTAGCTAAGTAGATACAGTACTTAAGTAGGCAGGCAGGTAGGTAGGTACTTGGGTAGTTGTGTAGGTAGGTAGGTATAGGTGGGTTTCTACAGTCAAACAAAGAGAAAGAACGGAGAGAGATTATATTTAACACAGCATATTAGATCGGGATAATGCTCTCTCTCTCTCTCTCTCTCTCTCTCTCTCTCTCTCTCTCTCTCTCTCACACACACACACACCACACACACTCCAATATATCAGCACAACTAAGAGAATCAACGTAATACATTAGAATATCCGGTCTAATTTGACCTCCAAAAAAAACACACAACTAATAACACATCTAACGACATAACAAAGCCAGCTCCTTCCATTAAAAACAAGTAAAGAAAAAACAATATGGCTTAATATTAATACGCCAGCTGTGCCGGTATTCTGTGTCTGGTTGTGAGTGATTTTGTTTCCAATGTCTTCAAGCGGCCGTCCAAAATTCTGTGACGCTAATAGTGGACGGCCAGCTCGGCCGAATAATGGTGCTAAATGTACGCTGTAGTAGCGTTCATTGTCGCTTGCTGACAATCACTAAGTGTGGATAACGTGAGAAATAAATTCTCAGGCACTGATTGGTTTGACTAGCATGGGTATGAAAAGAAGCAGAAATCAAAGGGTATATTGGACAGAAATGTGAAGTTATAAACACACTGGGAAACTGACACTGATGAATACGAAATCTTAGTGTTTGCGCCATTAGGTGCGAAACTGAGATTTTTGGTTTGTTTGTTTTTATTTTTATTCACAAGAGCATAAATTAAGTAGAAACGTTTGGAGAAGTTTCTACACAAGCTCTCTCTCTCTCTCGTCATTTCTGTATGCCTGTCACTCTCCGTCTCCTCCCCCTCTCTTCTCGTTCGTTTTATATATATATCTCTCTCTGTGTCCCTCTTCTATGTCTCTCTCTTTCACTCGTCCTTTATATCTGTTTCTCTCCCTCTCTCCCTTTCCGTCTCTCTGGTCCTCTCTCTCCATCTCCCTTTCTCTGGTCCTCTCTCCCTCTCCTTGTATCTGGTCCTCTCTCTGGTTCTCCCTCTCCCTGATCCTCTCTCTCCCTCTATGGTATTCTCTCTCTCCCTCTCCCACTCTCTGGTTCAGTCTCTCTCTCCCTCTCTCTGGTCCTCTTCCCCCACTCCATCTGGTCGTCTCTCTCTCTCTAGTTCCCCCCCCCCTCCATATGGTCCTCTTTCTTCCTCTCTCTGGTCCTCTTTCTCAGGTTCTCACTCCTTCTCTATGATCCTCTCTGTCTCATTTTCCCCTACCAAGGAGATGAACTTAGGCGCCGATTGGCCGTCCCCCTACTTACCCCACATATATCCGCCCATAGCACCCATTTTCATCTAACCCATACCCCCCTCTACCCAGGTACATACACCCGACCTACATGTATCCCCCTGAAATGTTCAAGTCTATATTTACCATCGTCGAGTTCTCTTCCCGTTGATGAAGACTTTTGTGGAAACGTTCGCCAATATCCGAGTGTTTTGTGTTTATCTGTCGAGCTTCTTGTTCAATTTGGTGGGTTTTTTTTTTTTTTTTAAGCAATAGCAAAGTACTAAAGGTAAACTTGTCAAGAAATTAAAAACAAACGAAAATTCATGGGGTTGACAGCGACGTCCTGTAAAATATATGCAACTAATTTGTTTTAACATTTATCCTTCACACAACTTGACAGACAGAAAGACAGACAAACAGACAGACAACAAACAAACTTTATTTTCAAAGGGTTAAGGATTGGGCATGCAGGCCCGTCTGACATTCTGTCCTCATACATTATTTAATTCATACATCACTTATGAAGTTAATCTTATACAACAACAGAACAATATGCATTAAAACGCGTGGAAGATGTGCATTGATCAATAATATATGACCCACTAAAACAGATTTGTGACATGACAATTATAAAATTACCTAAGGCAGGTGTAACGTACAAAGTTAAGGGAATGTTTATTATACTAGTTGTCATTTGAGACTAATATTTTTTTTTTGGGGGGGGGGGGGGTGTTTCTTATTTTTTTTTGGGGGGGGGGGGGGGGGAGGGGGCACACATGTGTAGTCTCTTGTCCTTTCTCTCTGTGTATCTTTGTCCTCTCTATCACTATCTTCATTTCTCTTGTCCTCTCTCACCCTCTCTCTTGTCCTCTCTCTTGTCATCTCTCTCTCTCCCTCCCTCTCTCTCTCTAATACATCTAAAATAAATAAAGTTGATTTCTCTCTCTCTGGCTCGGCAAAACTTGGTGGAGTATTGATACATGACAAAACAGACGTGGTTGCGGCCTTGTGGGTGCAGGTGTACACCTCGAGGAGCAAATGAATCACCATAGTCTGGTAAGAATGAGACAGCGAGGTGTGACGAGGGGATCTGGCTGATGCTCGACGCTCAGAGAAAAGGCGAGACGCACATATAACCAGATTGCTACTGGTACTATTAGTGTTGGAACTCTTCGCTGGCTGCTGAGGATGGGGACGGAGCGCTTATGGGAATGTCCCGAATGCTGTGATGCTGGTTCCTAAATCAATCAATCAATTTCTCTCGTTCTATCTCCCCTATTCTATCGGCGGACAGACAGACAGACAGATAGATAGATAGATCGATAGATAGATAGAACGATCGAACGAACGAATGAACGAACGAACAAACTTTATTTTAAAAGGGTAACAAATTGGGCATGCAGGCCCGTCTTACATTCGGCCCTTTCGATCACTCATCTTTCATTCATCAAATGTGCATGTTACATTACATAGGGGAAAAAAAAAACATTGTCAAATGGATTTTGTAAGCATAAACAATGCATATTACGCATGGTACATTCACATGGGGGTGGGGGGGGGGGGGGGGAACATTGTCAAATGAAAGTTGTAAACATAAACAGTGCATATCGCAATGTCGTGAGACACATCCTCCATCCACCCTCACACCCCGCAGCCACCCACACGTCCCTCACCTACAAAAACATCCACGCACTCACACAGACTCAGGCAAACATACATGCTGCCACCCACCCACTGATCCCCCACTCTCATACAATTGTTGAAAATTGTTGTAGATAGATAGATAGATAGATAGATAGATAGATAGATAGATAGATAGATATATAGATAGATAGATAGATAGATAGATATATAGACAGACAATAGACAGACAGACCGACAGATAGATAGACCAGACAGACAGACAGACCAGACAAAGACAGACAGACAGACAGACAGACAGACAGACAGACTAGACAGACAGACAGACAGAACAGACAGATCAGGACAGACAGACAGATAGATAGATAGATAGATAGATAGATCGAATAGATAGATAGATAGAATAGATAGATAGAACTTTATTTTAATAGGGTAACAAATTGGGCACGCAGGCCCGTCTTACATTCGGCCCTTTCAATCACTCATCTTTCATTCATCAAATGAGCATGTTACATTAACATAGGGGAAAAAGCATTGTCAAATGGATTTTGTAAGCATAAACAATGCATATTACGCATGATACATTCACATGAGAAAAAAAAAAAACATTATCAAATGAAAGTTGTAAACATAAACAGTGCATATTGCAATGTTGTGAGACACATCCCCATCCACCCTCATATCCCGCAGCCACCAACACATCCCCCACCCCCAAACCTCCCCCACCCACCCACACATACCTCCACGCACTCACACAGAACCAGGCGAACATACATGCCGCCACACACCCACTGATATCCCACGCACACACAAGAAGAAGAAGAAGAGAAGAAGAAGAAGAATAGAAGAAGAAGAAGAAGAAGAAGAAGAAGAAGAAGAAGAAGAAGAAGAAGAAGATGAGAGGAAGGAGAGAAGAAGAGAGAAGAAGAAGAAGAAGAAGAAGAAGAAGAAGAAGAAGAAGAAGAAGAAGAAGAAAACCACACACCACACAACCCTCGCTAACCCACACATCCCGCACCTATCCACACACATATCCCGCACTCTCACAATTTTCCCCACCCACCCACACACACATCAGCCAACCTACACCCACTCACCCACCCAATATTCGCCACCTCTCAACTACACATCCCCACCTATACACACATCCCCACCCATAAACACATCTCCCCGCCTGCCCACACATATCCCCCACCCATAACCCAAAAACACACACCTCCCACCCACACACACCCCGCCACCCACATATACCCCACCCACACACATCCGCCGCTCACATACATCTTCTCACAACTACACACCTCCCCCCACCCATACACTCATCTCTCACACACATCCACCCACTCACGTACTCATCCATCAACTACTCACACCTACACATCACCCACACGCCCATCAACACATGCATCACTCATCTACCCTCCCACCCACACACAGCCCAACCACCCAGCCAAACACACATCCCCCATCCTCGCATACATCCTTCAATCACCTGCACATCCCACACCTCCCCCACCTCTCACACATATCCCCTCTCACACAAAACTCCACCCATAAACACATTACCCCCCCCCCCCCCACACACACACACATCCCCCACATACATTCCTCATACACATCTCCCCACCCACTCACACATCCTCCACCTACAAACATCCTAACCACCCACTCACATTTACCCCATCCACACTCACACACTCCCACCCACACAGACATATCCCATTCACAGACACCCCCACACCCATCCCCCAACCCACACAATCTCCTACACACCCATTCACCCACCCAAACACACACCCCCTCCCAACCCACCAACACCCACATACTTCCAACTATCCTCTCAAATATCCCCCCCCCCCCCCCCACACACACACACACACATATCCCTCACACACACATACATCCACCACCGACTACAAATCCCTTCACACATCCACACATCACCCCATAACCCATAGATAGATAGATAGATAGATAGATAGATAGATAGATAGATAGATAGATAGATAGATAGATAGATAGATAGATAGATAGATAGTGTTAAAAGAAGGGAGATAATCTAACAGATGTGTTAGTTGAATGAAGCAAGGGACACAAACCATATTTTCAAATATTTAAGAGCATTGTTCCTAATTTACTGTTCTTTGACTATAACTTGGCCCAGCAAATGATTTCACTGCAGGTGTGATTCGGACAGGTTCATGTTTAAATCTTCGCCGCTCATGAGGAGTTTATGCAGTGGGCTGGCATTCTCATTGTGTGATCTACAGATGGAGACTTTAGCACTTGGGGAGATTCGCGTAAACACTGATAGCGATCTTGAAGAAATTAAACTAGATAAATGGCACAGCGACGCGATTTAAATATCTCTGTCTCTCTGTTCAAGTCTACCTCACCAACAAATTATGTCTCTCCGTGTTTCCTGGTTACCTCACCTACAAGTTCTGTCTCTCATTCTCTCCTGCCTACCTCACATACAAGCTGGTCTCTCAGTACCAACCTACCCCCGACCACAAGAATTAATTCTCAAAACCTCACCCAGCCCATAAACATTCACGTCCAGGCGAAATGAACTCGTTCAGCTCAAGCAAGGCTTGTGTAATTGGCGCATTCCATGTATCTAACCTATCGCTTAATGTGTTTTTGAACCTCCCCATTTGGTCAGGGTATACTAAAACAAATCGTTTCCCTGGCTACACCCACAGTTTATTTATCCTCCATTACAAGTCATGTGCCGGGCGTCTGTGGTTTTGGGGGACAGTGAACTTAGTTTCACAATCACAATCCCACATACCAAGTTCGATATTAGTGGCAGGCAATTCGATATCAGACCCCATTGCGTAGATTTTCAACAATTGTATGAGCGTAGATAGTTCAGAACGCAAAAGCAAACTACTGAATTATACAATTTCTTAGACAATAACAGACAACAAAAAAAAATGATAGGTTTCACTGGCCGCACCAAACAGCACCGAGTCCAATAGTTAGCAGCTCGGGACACATCTTGCTCTCTAGCATCATCATCGGGACAACTTGATCTCTAGCATCATCATCGGGACAACTTGATCTCTAGCATCATCATCGGGACAACTTGATCTCTAGCATCATCATCGGGACAACTTGATCTCTAGCATCATCATCGGGACAACTTGATCTCTAGCATCATCATCGGGACAACTTGATCTCTAGCATCATCATCGGGACAACTTGATCTCTAGCATTATCATCGGGACAACTTGATGTCTAGCACCATCCACGACACATCTTACTCTCTAGCATCATCATCGGGACAACTTGATCTCTAGCATCATCATCGGGACAACTTGATCTCTAGCATCATCATCGGGACAACTTGATCTCTAGCATCATCATCGGGACAACTTGATCTCTAGCACCATCCACGACACAACTTGATCTCTAGCACCATCCACGACACATCTTACTCTCTAGCATCATCATCGGGACAACTTGCTCTCTAGCATCATCATCGGGACAACTTGATCTCTAGCATCATCATCGGGACAACTTGATCTCTAGCATCATCATCGGGACAACTTGATCTCTAGCATCATCATCGGGACAACTTGATCTCTAGCATCATCATCGGGACAACTTGATCTCTAGCACCATCATCGGGACAACTTGATCTCTAGCACCATCCACGACACATCTTACTCTCTAGCATCATCATCGGGACAACTTGATCTCTAGCATCATCATCGAGACAACTTGATCTCTAGCATCATCATCGGGACAACTTGATCTCTAGCATCATCATCGGGACAACTTGATCTCTAGCACCATCCACGACACACTTGATCTCTAGCACCATCCCACGACACATCTTACTCTCTAGCATCATCATCGGGACAACTTGATCTCTAGCATCATCATCGGGACAACTTGATCTCTAGCATCATCATCGGGACAACTTGATCTCTAGCACCATCCACGACACAACTTGATCTCTAGCACCATCCACGACACATCTTACTCTCTGGCACCATCCACGACACAACTTGCTCTCTAGCATCATCATCGGGACAACTTGATCTCTAGCACCATCCACGACACATCTTTCTCTCTAGCATCATCATCGGGACAACTTGCTCTCTAGCACCATCCACGACACATCTTGCTCTCTAGCACCATCCACGACACATCTTACTCTCTAGCACCATCCACGACACATCTTTCTCTCTGGCACCATCCACGACACATCCTTCTCTCTGGCACCATCCACGACACATCTCTAGCACCATCCACGACACATCTTACTCTCTGGCACCATCCACGACACATCTCTAGCACCATCCACGACACATCTTACTCGCTGGCACCATCCACGACACATCTTACTCTCTGGCACCATCCACGACACATCTCTAGCACCATCCACGACACATCTTTCTCTCTAGCATCATCATCGGACAACTTGCTCTCTAGCACCATCCACGACACATCTTGCTCTCTAGCACCATCCACGACACATCTTACTCTCTAGCACCATCCACGACACATCTTCTCTCTGGCACCATCCACGACACATCCTTCTCTCTGGCACCATCCACGACACATCTCTAGCACCATCCACGAACACATCTTACTCTCTGGCACCCCATCCACGACACATCTCTAGCACCATCCCACGACACATCTTACTCGCTGGCACCATCCACGACACATCTTACTCTCTGGCACCATCCACCACACATCTCTAGCACCATCCACGACACATCTTACTCTCTGGCACCATCCACGACACATCTTACTCTCTGGCACCATCCACGACACATCTTTCTCTCTGGCACCATCCACGACACATCTTTCTCTCTGGCACCATCCACGACACATCTTTCTCTCTGGCACCATCCCACGGCACATCTTTCTCTCTGGCGCCATCCACGACACATCCTTCTCTCTGGCACCATCCACGACACATCTCTAGCACCATCCACGACACATCTTACTCTCTGGCACCATCCACGACACATCTCTAGCACCATCCACGACACATCTTACTCTCTGGCACCATCCACGACACATCTTTCTCTCTGGCACCATCCACGACACATCTTTCTCTCTGGCACCATCCACGACACATCTCTAGCACCATCCACGACACATCTTGCTATCTAGCACCATCCACGACACATCTTACTCTCTGGCACCATCCACGACACATCTTTCTCTCTGGCACCATCCACGAAAAATCTTTCTCTCTGGCACCATCCACGACACATCTTTCTCTCTGGCACAATCCACGACACATCTCTAGCACCATCCACGACACATCTTACTCTCTGGCACCATCCACGACACATCTTACTCTCTGGCACCATCCACGACACATCTTACTCTCTGGCACTATCCACGACACATCTTTCTCTCTGGCACCATCCACGACACATCTTTCTCTCTGGCACCATCCACGACACATCTTTCTCTCTGGCACCATCCACGACACATCTTTCTCTCTGGCACCATCCACGACACATCTCTAGCACCATCCACGACACATCCTTCTCTCTGGCACCATCCACGACACATCTCTAGCACCATCCACGACACATCTTACTCTCTGGCACTATCCACGACACATCTCTAGCACCATCCACGACACATCTTACTCGCTGGCACCATCCACGGTATATCTCTCGCACCATCCACGGCACATGTCTAGCACCATCAACGAACGCAACTTGCTCTCTAGCACCATCCACGACTCATCTCTAGTACCATCCACGACTCATCTCTAGCACCATCCACGACACATCTCTAGCACCATCCACGACACATCTTACTCTCTGGCACCATCACGGTATATCTCTCGCACCATCCACGGCACATGTCTAGCACCATCAACGAACACAACTTGCTCTCTAGCACCATCCACAACATATCTTGCTCTTTAGCACCACCCACGACACATCTCTAGCACCATCAACGACACATCTCTAGCACCATCAACGAACACAACTTGCTCTCTAGCACCATCCACAACATATCTTGCTCTTTAGCACCACCCACGACACATCTCTAGCACCATCCACGACACATCTCTAGCACCATCCATGACATATCTTGCTCTCCAGCACCATCCACAGTACATCTTTCTCTCTAGCACCATCCAGGACACAACTTACTCTCTGGCACCATCCACGGTATATCTCTCGCACCATCCACGGCACATCTCTAGCACCATCAACGAACACAACTTGCTCTCTAGCACCATCCACGACACATCTCTAGCACCATCCACGACACATCTTACTCTCTGGCACCATCCACGACACATCTCTAGCACCATCCACGACACATCTTACTCGCTGGCACCATCCACGACACATCTTACTCTCTGGCACCATCCACGACACATCTCTAGCACCATCCACGACACATCTTTCTCTCTAGCATCATCATCGGGACAACTTGCTCTCTAGCACCATCCACGACACATCTTGCTCTCTAGCACCATCCACGACACATCTTACTCTCTAGCACCATCCACGACACATCTTTCTCTCTGGCACCATCCACGACACATCCTTCTCTCTGGCACCATCCACGACACATCTCTAGCACCATCCACGACACATCTTACTCTCTGGCACCATCCACGACACATCTCTAGCACCATCCACGACACATCTTACTCGCTGGCACCATCCACGACACATCTTACTCTCTGGCACCATCCACCACACATCTCTAGCACCATCCACGACACATCTTACTCTCTGGCACCATCCACGACACATCTTACTCTCTGGCACCATCCACGACACATCTTTCTCTCTGGCACCATCCACGACACATCTTTCTCTCTGGCACCATCCACGACACATCTTTCTCTCTGGCACCATCCACGACACATCTTTCTCTCTGGCACCATCCACGACACATCTCTAGCACCATCCACGACACATCCTTCTCTCTGGCACCATCCACGACACATCTCTAGCACCATCCACGACACATCTTACTCTCTGGCACCAGCCACGACACATCTCTAGCACCATCCACGACACATCTTACTCTCTGCACCATCCACGACACATCTTTCTCTCTGGCACCATCCACGACACATCTTTCTCTCTGGCACCATCCACGACACATCTCTAGCACCATCCACGACACATCTTAGCTATCTAGCACCATCCACGACACATCTTACTCTCTGGCACCATCCACGACACATCTTTCTCTCTGGCACCATCCACGAAAAATCTTTCTCTCTGGCACCATCCACGACACATCTTTCTCTCTGGCACAATCCACGACACATCTCTAGCACCATCCACGACACATCTTACTCTGCTGGCACCATCCACGACACATCTTACTCTCTGGCACCATCCACGACACATCTTACTCTCTGGCACTATCCACGACACATCTTTCTCTCTGGCACCATCCACGACACATCTTTCTCTCTGGCACCATCCACGACACATCTTTCTCTCTGGCACCATCCACGACACATCTTTCTCTCTGGCACCATCCACGACACATCTCTAGCACCATCCACGACACATCCTTCTCTCTGGCACCATCCACGACACATCTCTAGCACCATCCACGACACATCTTACTCTCTGGCACTATCCACGACACATCTCTAGCACCATCCACGACACATCTTACTCGCTGGCACCATCCACGGTATATCTCTCGCACCATCCACGGCACATGTCTAGCACCATCAACGAACGCAACTTGCTCTCTAGCACCATCCACGACTCATCTCTAGTACCATCCACGACTCATCTCTAGCACCATCCACGACACATCTCTAGCACCATCCACGACACATCTTACTCTCTGGCACCATCACGGTATATCTCTCGCACCATCCACGGCACATGTCTAGCACCATCAACGAACACAACTTGCTCTCTAGCACCATCCACAACATATCTTGCTCTTTAGCACCACCCACGACACATCTCTAGCACCATCAACGACACATCTCTAGCACCATCAACGAACACAACTTGCTCTCTAGCACCATCCACAACATATCTTGCTCTTTAGCACCACCCACGACACATCTCTAGCACCATCCACGACACATCTCTAGCACCATCCATGACATATCTTGCTCTCCAGCACCATCCACAGTACATCTTTCTCTCTAGCACCATCCAGGACACAACTTACTCTCTGGCACCATCCACGGTATATCTCTCGCACCATCCACGGCACATCTCTAGCACCATCAACGAACACAACTTGCTCTCTAGCACCATCCACGACACATCTCTAGCACCATCCACGACACATCTCTAGCACCATCAACGACACATCTCTAGCATCATCAACGACACATCTCTAGCACCATCAACGACACATCTCTAGCACCATCACGACACATCTCTAGCACCATCAACGACACATCTCTAGCACCATCAACGACACATCTCTAGCACCATCAACGACACATCTCTAGCACCATCAACGAACACAACTTGCTCTCTAGCACCATCCACGACACATCTCTAGCACCATCAACGACACATCTCTAGCACCATCAACGACACATCTCTAGCACCATCAACGACACATCTCTAGCACCATCAACGACACATCTCTAGCACCATCCACGTCACATCTCTAGCACCATCAACGACATATCTCTAGAACCATCCACGACATATCTCTAGCACCATCAACGACACATCTCTAGCACCACCCACGACACATCTCTAGCACCATCAACGACACATCTCTAGCACCACCAACGACACATCTCTAGCACCACCCACGACACATCTCTAGCACCATCAACGACACATCTCTAGCACCATCAACGAACACAACTTGCTCTCTAGCACCATCCACGACATATCTCTA
Organism: Cepaea nemoralis; assembly: GCA_014155875.1. NCBI lineage: Eukaryota > Metazoa > Mollusca > Gastropoda > Stylommatophora > Helicidae > Cepaea > Cepaea nemoralis. The sequence goes on along the minus strand of JACEFZ010027303.1, from coordinate 28,242 downwards.
GCACCATCAACGACACATCTCTAGCACCATCCACGACACATCTCTAGCACCATCCACGACACATCTCTAGCACCATCAACGAACACAACTTGCTCTCTAGCACCATCAACGACACAACTTGCTCTCTGGCACCATCATAATTTACAGAAACCATCGGGAGCTATTGCACAGACTAAATCTGGCACAGCAATAAGCAAAATTCCACGGCTGACATTTCACAGCTCCAGCCACTCCTGCCTCCACTCGTGAGTCAGTATAACCTGGCCCACCAGACATCCTTCATAAGGTTAAACATATTTACGAAAAGAGGGGGGCAGCAGAGTGTATCACACTCACAGCTTCACAATTATTCTCCCTCTTGTATTTACACACTTTCAGGAGGCTGCTATAAATATTTGACACACAAACGGCACACAAGTGTAAAAATAGTTTTGGCACGAAGTTATCACATGCAGTTGAAAGATCAGGAATGTGAAAATGTTGCATAGCATCATGTTAATTGTTGGTAATGAAAAGGCTGAGGAAGCAGAAACAGTAATGTCAGATTAGAAGATGCATTCAGTCACACACTGTACAGACAAGAAAAACAGTGAAACACCTGAAAAACAACAGAAAAAGATAAACTCTAAGCTTTCATCAAACACCTTTTAGGAATTTATTCAGATGTAGATTTCGAGTCACGATTCTACTTTATCTCATGGCGTCTGTGGTGTGACCCGCAGAGCTGCAGGAGATTTGGAAGCAGACTGCCTTGTGTTGACTTTTAACATTGGTATGAGCGTCGGAACCTTTAATCAAAGATCAGGTGGGGACACGACATCCTTTGGTAGCTCTTGAGTCACGTGTTTACGCCATAGGTAATGGCAAATTACTGAACGTAAACTTGCCTTGTAATTCACAAACAACCAAAAAATACAGGAATTGATTGCAACGTCCTGTATAGTTAGTTTATATATCCTTACAGGACCTCGTAGTCAATCCCAGCATTTTATGGCTGTTTGTGCTTTCTTAGCAAGTTTACGTTCAGTAGTTCGCCAATTATTTCTCAACGACCGACATCCATACCACTGAATGACAACCAGCACAAGGCAATCTGCTTCCAAATCTCCCGCAGCTGTGTTTGGATCGTGGTATGCGAGATTACAAATTGCGTTCGTAAGCCCTTCGCTCACAGCGCCAGCTCAATCAATCAATCATGTGCCATTCCGGAAAGCGTGGGCGGTCATGACTCGCCATTTCACTCGATCACTAGAGTCGTGGATCAGCATCAGTCTTAAGACGAATCAGCTACCCTTGCAAATAACGTGATCTCATCTCCAACAGGGCACGGGGCTCAACGTGATCTCATCTCCAACAGGGCACGGGGCTCAACTCTCTCAAGCCCCGCCCTTTGTAGACTAGTTCATGGTGGGCGAGACGTTGCAGTAGTTGTCTACAGAATGAAGTAGCCAGCCCCACGCCAACCCTCATTTGTCGCCTCCAACGGCATGCATGGTAGGTTACAGTGTGACAATTCTTTGTCTTATTGTGGGCCCGGCAACACAGGGGCAATGCGAAGTTAAGAACAGTCATGTTAAGTTCACCGCTTGAGATCCACTTGTAGCTGAACATCCTACAGCGTCCAGATTCTCAGAAGTGATTTGCAGAATTAAAAATAAAATACATTGTCCCAGAGCAGTTCTCTGCTATAGGTCTGTAAATTAGTAGGCCTGAGAGTTAGAAGAAATAGGCGGACAATCTTTGCCTCACTTTGACAAGCGATGAGCCAAGTCATTAAACCGCACCCGACCGGGCTCATGACATTACCAGGCGCAGTGGCTATGAACTACGCTAGAGAATACGTGGATTAAATGCCGGCCATGTATTTTATTTCACTGATTCTGTGCCAAACAAACAAGTAGGTTTGGACCTCACATGGTGCACAATCGCATAAACAGGGCCGAGGGGTAGATTTTCTCATAGGATTCAAGTCTTCGAAATGCCGCCCTTTAAATGTTGTTTTCTTTAAAAATGCCACCCCCTTGCGGTGCCGCGCTGATACAGCCACCTCTCTATACCATAGCACAGCACGGCCCTGCATATAAACGATTATTATAGTGTAAATTTCCATTCACGGAGCATTGATATTGAGAAAGGTGCCGCGAAACGAAACGAAATAACAACGATGACCCTAGTTTATGCGATATAACACCTTCGGTGCAAATTGTAAGTCACATTTCGGAATACAGTGGTACCTCGGGTTACTAACTTAATTCGTTCCATAACTCGGTTCATAACCCGAAACGTTCGTAACCCGAAACATTGAAATCAATGAAATAATGACAATCCTTTCCAAGATAAAAGAATCGTTCTTTTTTTATAAACATCCGATCGTTTACCTGACAAAAAGCAAAGAATACGTGCACTTCACGTTTTAAATAAAGAGAAAGAAAACAACCAAATGAATTAAATGTAAAATGAAAAGAGATTTAGTCTATCTTTATTACCAAGAAAACGATCATGGGAAATGTGTCACTTTCTTTGTTATTCTGAATCATTAGTTTCAGGAGTATCTTGTCGCTGTTTCTTGGCAGCCGGCTGGGAATCTTTCTGCACCAAGAAACTATCAAGGGAAATTTGTCGCTTCCTTTGCTGGAGAATCTTTCTGAAGTGGGCCATTCATCACATGTAGGGGAATTGGGCTTGTTAGCAACAAGTTTGTTTGGATGATGGTTCAAAATGAAGTCCTCGACGTCTGCCCACTTGCTGCAAATTTCTTTAATCTTGGCAGTTGAAATGATCACTGACTCCTCGTCATTAGACGACTGCTCCTCCTTTAACGTCTTTAGCTGTTCATTCTGAAGATCCACAAGCTCATCTGTATGTACTGTTTGTACTGTACACGATCGTTTGTCTCCAACGTTACTCCTTGCTCTCTCTCGCTCTTCTTCGTTCGTAACCCGAGGCACTGTTCGTTACCCGAGACATACAATTTTCGAAGTTGTTCGTAACCTGAATTGTTCGTGACCTGAGGCGTTCGTAACCCCAGGTACCACTGTATATAATCCTTCGGCGTTGAATAAGATAATTCGGTGTTACTCGGTTTCAACTATTGCAGCAAATATAAATCGAGTTTCATTAGTTTTGAGAGGCTTTTGAGCCACTTCAGGTGGCATACTGTATACAAGGAGGAGGAAGGAGGCGGAGGAGATGGGGAGGGTGGAGGAAGAAGAAAGAGGAGGAAGAAGGTACTGGGTTGCCTTGTGTAAACACCTCAGTATGTCGTATAAGAGTGAAGGACTGCAACATATACCAAGCAAATAACTATATACTGCTCAGTTACAAACGTAACCACAACACGCTCAGTTGAATGTCGCCATTATGTAGCAGGCACTTGCAGCACAACCCGCCCAAAAATGCACAAAATCTGGCCATTTCTCCAGCCTCACGCATTCTCTCAGAATGGTATATGATGAATTGTTTGATATAGAATGATGTATGATGATTTGCTTGATATAGAATGATGTATGATGATTTGTTTGATATAGAATGGTGTATGATGAATTGTTTGATATATAGAATGATTTATGATTATTTCCTTAATATCGAATGATGTATGGATATTTGTATGATACATAATAAAGTATAATAGTTTGTTGTACATCAAATGATGTATGTCAATCTGTTTGATATAGACTGTTACATGTCAATTTGTTTGATATAGAATGAGTCAGGACAACTGTCAGTACTTGATTGCTGTCGTTATTCAACTAATAATAAGATGTTTTGGTAGGGTGAGTCAAGAAACCTAAATGCTTAGTCATAGTTTCTGTCAATACAGGATGCAAGCTTAAAACAAAACAAGTTACAGCCTAGGACAGTGTTTCTCAAACTTGTTGAATCCCATACCGCTTTTCCACTGCATGCTGGAAAAGGAGTGATGAGGGAGTCTTCGTGGCGAAGTGGTCAAGTTGTTTGACTCGGGCTCCGAAGGTTGTGGGTTTGATTCTGGGCCGCGTCCTTTGGTTCACGAGTGAAATTTTTCGAAGATTACTGTGGGTGGGTCGTCACTAGAGCTAAGGAGTTTCGTGCTTTGTGCGACACTTTCCGCGCTGAGGAAAGATACCGAGCCATATGGGATAAAACACGGTGCAATGAAGTCGACTCTGTCGACTTTATTTTTTTTAAAGGAGTGATTTGGAAGGCAGCAATATTAAAATGTAGTGAAGCTTGCATGAGAATTCCTGCTCAGACAGCCATAGTTGTGTAGAACTGGGTGGATACTTTTGGCCTTATTAAACACCACAGGAAAGGAAGGCACAATTTCTAGACGAAGAGGCAGCGGTTTACCAGCACGAACATGGATATGGGACATGATGTATGGATAAGCCGGATCAATGGAATGGCAACAATCCAAAGGACCTGTTACCAGAGAGAGAGTGGATAAGCTGGATCAATGGAATGGCAACAATCCAAAGGACCTGTTACCAGAGAGAGAGGGTGGATAAGCCGGATCAATGGAATGGCAACAATCCAAAGGACCTGTTACCAGAGAGAGAGGGTGGATAAGCTGGATCAATGGAATGCCAATAATCCAAAGGACCTGTTACCAGAGAGAGGGTGGATAAGCCAGATCAATGGAATGACAACAATCCAAAGGACCTGTTACCAGAGAGAGGGTGGATAAGCCGGATCAATGGAATGCCAATAATCCAAAGGACCTGTTACCAGAGAGAGGGTGAATAAGCCGGATCAATGGAATGACAACAATCCAAAGGACCTGTTACCAGAGAGAGGGTGAATAAGCCGGATCAATGGAATGACAACAATCCAAAGGACCTGTTACCAGAGAGATGGTGGATAAGCTGAATCAATGCAATGACAACAGTAATTGTGTAGAAGATTCACCCATCTTAGTCTGATAACCACAGTTCTGGAAATCTGGGTAGATGAACCAGATTTGAATGGCTGACAACAATGACAGAGCTGATCTATGCAGAAATCGCCATATTCTAACAATGTGTGTAGGTGATATGAATGCTCAAAGTCCACTAATCACTAAACAGGGAGTCTCCATGGTGAACTTGTTACGCGCCTGCCTCATGCTCCATAGGTTGTCTGTTTGATACCGGGTTACGACATTTGGTTCATGAATGCAATCGGAGATTCCTGAGGGTCGTCGCTAGAGCTACAGAGTTCATGCTTTATGCGATGCTTACGACAGGCCGCCCTGAGGAAAGAGACCGAGCCATATGGGATCAAACCCAGTGCAATGATGTGAAGCCACTACCCTTTTTTACCCTTTTTTTTAAAACGCTGTAATTCCCAAAGGGCCTTACAATCTCTTAAGAACTCCAATATCTTTAGAATACCATTTATTAACATAATTCATAATGTTGCTTATGGGAAATAAAGAAGACAAATACTTTCATTGCAAACCTAAGTGCTATCATTTATTTCAATCTTGAAACCAACTTCATTATTAGTAATTACTAATAAAAGTTGGCCTGATGATTTATTTTGCCAGAATGTTCTACACATATTTGCTAAATCTACTTTACAAATTATATTTCAGTATTTTGCTTTAGAGATTTACATATATGTAACAAAGTCTGAATCTGGAACTTAATTTTGTTCACAATCAGGTACTGGTAATTGTTCATATATGACACAGGTTATTCATATTTAGTACCGGTTATTGGTCAAGCCTGGTAATAGTTATTGCTCAAATCTGCATAGGCTGTTGTTCAAATCTACACATGTTATTGTTCACATCTGCCCAGGTTATTGTTCAAATCTTCCCAGGTTATTTTTCAATGCACAGGTTATTGTTCTAATCAGCACAGGTTATTGTTCAAATCTTCCCAGGTTATTGTTCCAATCTTGTAATGGTTATTGTTCACTTTTGGTACCAGTTATTGTTCAAATATGGTAATGGTTATTGCTCACATTTGGCACCAGTTATTGTTTAAATCTTGTAATGACTATTGTTTATAATCTGCATGGGTTATTGTTCACATTTGGTGCCGGTTATTGTTCAAATCTGGTAATGGTTATTGTTCAAATTTGGCTCTGGTTATTGTTCAATTATGGTAATGGTTGTTGTTCACATCTGGCACCGGTTATTGTTCAAATCTTGTAATGGTTATTGTTCACATTTGGCACCAGTTGATGTTCAAATCTGGTAATGGTTATTATTCAAATTTGGCACCGGTTATTGTTCAATACTGGTATGGTTATTGTTAACAAAATTTTGTAATGGTTATTGTTCATATTTGGCACCGGTTATTCAAAGCTGGTAATGGTTATTGTTTAAATCTGCATGGATTATAGTTCACATTTGGCACCAGTTATTGTTTAAATCTGGTAATGGTTATTGTTCAAATCCGCACAGGTTATTTTTCAAATGATTATGAACTGATTGGTGTAGAGGGCTTGGAGGGAGCAGGAGCTGGCGGGTGCCTCTGCTCCCCTGGGGAGTTAGAAGGCAGCCGAGGCAGAATGGTTTAGACTGAGTTGTAAATCCTGTACAAGCAAACTGCAGATGCTGCAAATAAACAGCCTGACATGATGTGAGCTGAAATATTTCACATATAGTTGACTGTAATCCTACTAGTAAGTGTGGCCAGCGGGTGGCTGATTGGCCTCATAATACTGACGTTACCCGCAAATATGCTGAATAAGCGGCCAGGAAAACATAGGCCATTGCAGGGTAATAGGTGCCATATTTAACCTTTGCCCTTTGCTGCCTTGCAGGGTTCATCTCTTTAGACAAATGCTAGGGGATTTAAACTGTAGAGAAACCAACAGATGGCAAGGGGAAATTATTATGTACTTCCCTACTATATCACGGTTCAAGAACTCATACAATTTCAGATAAAAGGTGTCAATGGGTGCTCCATATGAGCAGCCTCGCCTGGTGAGGAAAGTCATGTGCACCAGGTGACTGTAGACCTTCAGACTGTAGCTGAGTGCAAAAGATTTACAGTGCTTAAAGCAATAACATGGAATGTTCACACACTGAGCACAGATGGTAACTTAGAGATTGCCAAACAAGAAATTAAAAGGCTGAACATTAACATCTAATGAACTTATGAGACCAGATGGAAAGGGACAAGAATAATGACATCTCACAACCATAAAATTATCCATTGCCATTATTGTGGATCTTTAGAGATGATAATCAATTAAAGGATATCAACCAATGTTAAGTTAATTGCATATCCTTTACTGGACGTCATAGTCAACCTCAGTGATTTTTTTTTACTGTTTGTGATTTCTAGGCAAGTTTACGTTCAGTAGTTTGCCATTGCTTTTATGAAAACCAACGCTAGGCTGTCAAATCGTCTGGAGCTATGTATGTGGGATTATGAATAACCACTTTGTCATAGAGTCGGCATTGGACAATGTAAGATACAACATTACTTGTAAAGTTAAATGACAGGTCTTTGATGTCAACATTGGACAATGTAAGATACAACAGTGCTTGCAAAGTTAAATGACAGGTCTTTGATGTCAACATTGGACAAAGTAAGATACAATATTACTTGTAAAGTTAAATGACAGGTCTTTGATGTCAACATTGAACAAAGTAAGATACAGCATTACTTGTAAAGTTAAATGACAGGTCTTTGATGTCAAAATCATTCAAGCATATGTCACAATAGAAGTTAGCAGTGAGGATAGCATAGATTAACTTAATAGTGACTGGATAATGCCTTTAAAAAGTTTTAGAAATAAATAAATAAATATATAGGGAGACTTTAATGCTAAAGTTGAGAACCAACAAGGCGTTTGCATAGTAGGGGAGCGTCAAGAATGAGGAGAGACTTGTGATTAACATAATGAATCACAGCACAATAATTTTGCTAAGATGCATCAAGCAAAAGGTTAGATAGAAATACAATCAGAAACAGGGGAAGAAAAATGTTGGTCTGTAGAAAGCAAGGGTACAACAAATGCTGTGTATTTGCTGAGGACAATAATAGAGCATTCAGCAAAAGTAAACAAAGACCATACCCTTGCTTCATTAGCTAAACAAAGGTTTTCAATAGAATAAGAGTAGACATCAGCATAGACTAATGGGTCAGAGCTCTTGTTCTTGAAGACTTAGAGTAACAATGCTGTGGTAGCTGTTCAACCCCTACATCGGACAGTTGGACTGAAATGTTGACTTCTCATCCTTGAGTTACTGGACTTCACAGTCAACCCCATAATTTTTTTGGGCTATTTGTGATTTCTTGGTAAGTTTACTTTCAGTAGTTTGCCATTGCTTTCTGAATGACCGGCACTCATGCCATTTTATAAAAACCAATGAAAGGCGGTCTGCTACCAAATCGGCCACAGCTGTGTTTCGAATGCGGTATGCGGGACTACGAACTGCATCCACAACCCCTTCGCCACAGAGCGGCTATCTCTGACTTGAGGATGTACATTACAATCACCTCTGAAGTCAGAGTGGGTTCACTTGATGGCACGGGACACTGGTAACAGGAAAAGCTCATCGACAAGCAAAAATCAGTCCAGTGCACTAGAAGTTGTAGTTTGTATATGGACAACACTTGAGTTCAAAACCAAAACAAAAGTAGTATAAGACACCAAAATGATACACAAGTTGCAGATCTTCAAATTGATGGGAAAGACCTTAAATTTGTAAACAGAATATATTGGAAACAACAAGCTAAAAATTTATAATGAAATAGGTGAATACCAGCCAATCAAGACATGTGCAACTAGGGTGTGTAATGTCTCCTGACCTTTTTCCCCTATGAAGTAAAAATATGAAAAATCAATACCACATGCAAGGATTTACCATTGGAGGATATAAGATCAACACTACAACATATGCAGATGATACTGTATTGATAGCAAACAATGCACAGGATCTGCAGCATCTAGTGGATGCTGTTATTTTACACTGTGAGCACCTAGCATTAGAATTAACTTGCAAGAAAACAGAAATATGATCAACTGCAAGAAGTCAGAAATACCACAATGTAACATCAAAATAAATGGAAAACTCTTAAGTGGATCGATTCAACTATCTCAGAACAGCCATAATCTACCTTATGTAAGAAGAATTGTAGAGATCAGACAAGAATCACTTTGACAAAGGCAACCTTTAGTAAGATGGAGAACATGTCACCAATAAAAAGCTGCTAATTGCAGTTAGTAAAAATGTTACGTGCTATATAGAACCTATATGTGCTATATAGAACCTATACTGTTATGTTCATTTGAAATATGGACAATAAGCAGAAAAGCCGAGAAACTTTTGATAGCAATGGAAATGTGGCTTCTGAGGAAAATGCAAGGAATACCAACAGCATGGATGGACAGGAGAAACATGTCAATTAATCAGAAAACTTTAACAGTCAAGATTATTTGGGTGTTATGAGGCTCTGTAGCAAAGGGGTTATGGACACAATTCACAATCCCACATACGAAAAACAGCTGCGGCCGATGTGGAAGCAGACTGCCATGTGCTGGTATTTCACACAATTGTATCAGTGCCGGCCGTTTAGAAAGCAATGACAAACTAAACAGTGAGTTGCATGTCCTGTACAGGACATTACAGTCAACCCCAGCAATTTTTGGATGTTTGTGATTTCTTGGCAAGTTTGCGTTCAGTAGTTTGCCATTGTTTTCTGAATGGTCGGCACCCATACCATTTCATAAAATAACCAGCGCAAGGCGGTCTGCTTCTAAATCGCCTGCAGCTGTGTTTCCAACGTGGTATGTTGGGTTACAAACTGCGTACATAACCCCTTTGCCACAGATGCCAAAAAATGCGGGGGTTGACTACAACGCCCTACAAAGAATACGCAACTAACTTTTTGTTGATGAGGAGAAATAAACTAGAAAACTTAGTGAAAACAGCCAAACGTGATGGAAAAAGTGCAAAGGGAAAACAAAAATTGTAATATGTTGCAGTGACAGACTGGCCATTGTGTCATCTGGCCTTGATGACAAGTGAAGGCCTAATGATATGGGCCCATTAAACATTAGACAATATGGTGAAAATGTTAATGACCTTTTAGTCCTAGCAAGTAATCATTGTAGACTCTGTCCACTAGTGAATACCTGAATGGCTTGGCTACTCTTCACCTCGGAAGTCAAACATTGGATTTAACATTCAAACAATAAGTTTTCTGAATAAATTGTTGACTTTGCTGTCATTTGGTGAGCCATTAGATTAGCAGGACTAGAATATGGACCTGATCAGAGACTGTAGTGATTATGTGAGGTTGCGAACCATGACCACCCATACTTATTGGCATGATACATGGTGATGATGATAATGATGATGAGGATAAGACTTCAGAACAGTTTTATTTAATGAGGTGACTTGCTGATGATAAACTACTACTACTATCTTTCTGTTCATCAAATCAACAATTTATACAGAGAAATTTCTTGTTTTAATTTCAAATCCACTGTCTGACTTCCCAGGTGAAGAGGGCCAGGACTGTTTCTTACCCGTTTATGTCAGGGTGTATGTATTGATTATTAACTTTGACTGAGTTGGGTAAAAATATTATTTTATAAAAGAAATGAGACTGCCCTAACATTATCAAAAGACCAAATCAACTCCCTGTAACTTGCATAACTCTGAGAAACGTTAGGCAGAAGAATACGAGTTATTTTGTTGTCCAATCTTTTACTTTTTTACTTTTACATAACCACAAAAAATCCCCAGGTTTTAATGGTACACGTAATGTTATAGACATTTTCGTTACTATAAATGATGTTTAATCAAGCATGCCACTGGATCATAGCCGTATGTATTGAGGTAATCAGTTCTTTGTTCCTTCGCCAACACAAGAAAACACCAGGAACGACCCGGTGTCTAGGAATCCTGGCGTGTTAAACCGAAAGATAAGGTCACACAAATCATGTCCATAAATGGCGCCAAGCAAGAGTTGGTATAATTGATTCAAATTATTTATTTGTTTAACTCCACTACAACACGATAATAAAGTTTATTTTGTATAGATAACAAGAACAGAAGTATGTAAAAGTAACTACAGAAAGTAACAGTTGTGGTAACATTCGAGGAATCTCGCCAGAGATATTTGTATTTTAACAATGGGTATGTCTGTTCATTGACTGCTGCAGCAGGAGAGACAACTTCTACAAAAGGCAGACAACTTACCTCCTCCGTGTCTTCAGCAACATGACTCTTATCCAAACTGGACGCACTCATCTCCAAGTTGTACACAACTTCTCCGCAGGAAAATAACAAATACTGGCTTTCCTTTCACTTTAAACACTTGTTTCCGAAAGTTTGATTCGAGAACTGAAAGGAAAGTGTAATCCGTCTGCCCGGCTCGGGGTAAACAATGGCGGAAGCGCGTAGTGAGGGAGTGACCTAGATTCTGCCAGGCATGCTAGGGCCAATGGTTTACACTTTACACTCACTCATCTCTTTCGCATGGCATTTAACCTGCCAAGCGGAACAGACTGTGTATCTCTGTGTTGGGAGCACGATGCTGTACTGCATGTGACTTTTAAGCCACAAAGTAATGAACCAAAATAAGTTAACTTCTAGTTAATGTTATTGTGAATGAATGGGCTGAAATCCTTTCTTAAACATTTTTGTTTTCCGCTCGCTCGCTTTGATTTCAAGCGTAGTCCATACACACTATTAATAGTGATGGACTGAAATTTGCGTGTGGATTAGCTTTCTCTATTAATAGCATCCCTCGCCATCAGGCGAACCCACTCCGACTTCAGAGGTTCTTAAACAATGATTGTGACAGGTTTCATTCTAAACAAATTTTGGAAATGTATTCCATGTCTTCATTTTTAATGTACGCTTGCTTTGAACTCGAGAGTAGTCCACACTTGACTGATTTTTGCGTGCGGGCTAGCTTTCCCTATTACCAGTGTCCCTCGCCTTCAAGAGAACCCACTCCGACTTCTGAGATACGCATAATTTACGTCCCCATGTATTTACGTCCCCATGTCATTTCACTTATAATTATAGTTATAATATAAATATATTTAACGAAACTGTATTATACTGTAATATGGGAATGGTATATAGATTGACTTAATGTTCTTTCTGAGCTAAGTATAATTTCCTATCCTAGTCGTATCTTGCACTTGCAAACTACTTTTAAAAAAGTTAGCTACTTAAAAAAAAAAAAAAAAAAAAAAAAAAAAAAAAAAATGGTTAAAGCGGTAAAATGTGAGCAATATGCAGAGTTGTGTTAAAGAATAAGTTAGTTAGTTGGTTAGTCACGGTTCCAACTTCACAGCAACGGGTCGTCCCCATTATGTTCTGTTCCTGTGCCAGTGAATATCACATAAAACGCTCCCCACTGCCCAATGTGAAAAGTGGAAAAGACAGGAGTCTCGACAAACAACAGCCCGCACAGATACACTGTGCATAATGCCGCCGCCAGAATGTCAACACAATAGTCCCCACGAAACATCCAGTTCATCTCTGATGGAATCGGCAGTCATTTTCCTATCTGGATGTTTCCTAGATGTTCACCCGCACAGTCTACGAAAATACAGTTCATCGTCGATGGCAGTGGCAGTCAACCAGAAGCCCAGCAGCCACGCATTTCTGCATAAGGCAAAAACCGGTCAACTCTGGAACATAGCCAGCTGCCATCGCTCCGAACATGCAGTCACGTTCCAAAACACCTTGGGCAGATTCAAAAGCATTTCACACGAAACTCACAGCTCACAGTGTCACGCCACGCACTCACTCAGTAGCAGGGCTACGGAACCATAGCCTCCTTAGTCGCCTCTTACGACATGCGTGGTAGGCTACAGCGTTGCTATTCTTTGCTTCCCTTATGGGCCCCGGCAACACACGGGAGGTGTTAAAGAATAAGCCAAGACAAGTCACTGAGATTGTTCTGGCGAATAAAAAGGGTATGAATGATGTAATCAAGAATAAGAATATTCCTGACTTCCAGGGTGCTGATCTTACCTGGCAGAGCACTGACGAGAAAAAGGGCAAGGCCCTTTTAGAACACTACATAGAGCAGAGCAACCAGACAGATATGGTGGGAAGACGAATATTTGTCAAGACGGTTACTTCAGATAGGTGTATTTCCCAGAAAATTTCAGAAGAAGATATAGTGACAGTGAAAGAGATCAAGGATGTGCTACTATCAATAAAAAACAGCACACCAGTGCCAGTTAAGATATGATGATATTAGTATGTGTAGCGAAAACGAGTTGTAGGAACAAGCAGATTTGTACAACAACAGTATAGCGAGTGCTGCATCAATGAGGAGTGGTTACACAGCTAGCTGATTTCCTTGCCGAAGCCTGGCAAAGACCATACAAAAATTATGGTATATCGGGTAATCACCATGCTAACTACAACAGGCAAGCTGCTTGAGAAGTTAATTGCGAGAAAAATATAAAGCCGGCTAGTCTTTTTCCACCTACCCTGGGAGGGTACCGTCCAAACAGGCAAATCTGGATCAAGGCAGCATTTTATCCTCATGATGTGTATGAAGGTTTCCACTCAGGCATTGAAACGTGCTGCAGCGATTGATCTTGAGCAGTGGTTCTCCCTAATGAAATTCGTTTTATAACTTAAGTAGACCCGCAAATCACGTTTTATGTAGATGTCTAGACTTGTTCTAGTATGTGTTATTAAATTTAGCTTCCATTTTAATGTATACTATGTAAAGGTGGGGGGGGGGGGGGGGGGTTATAGGGAGGAAATTCGAAGGGGAGGGGAGGATGATGTTCTGAACATATGGTAAAAGGGAGCATGGGCCAAAAAAGGTTGAGAGCCACTGATCTGGAGGCAGCGTACAACAGAGTACCGTTGGATTTTTTTTGTGTTTTTAAATGTTTCAGCTTCTTGAACTCAAGATAAGTCCAGTCCTCCTTACTAGGATCGCCGCAGCCCTCTTCCAACGGAAAGTAATTTTTAGATGCGGCAGTTGGACCCCTGAACCAACAACAATATATCCTGCCACTGGGATCACCATTATCCCCAGTGCTGTTTAACTCTTACACTGTGAGAATCACCGGTGAGCAGATCACATGACCGGGGAGAAATGTGTCGTATGCCCACGATATGTTAGCGTATCATCGGGGTAAGGATAGAGATCAGGTTGCCGTAGAACTATAAACAGAACTCAGTCGCATAATCACTTGGTGTGATGAGGCTAGTGTAATGGTCAACCCAACGAAGGCAACAGTGACATGGTTCTCTTTGAATAACCATATTGTCAACACTTCAACACCAACTGTAAACCTGTGCTCCGAGATTGTGGAAAGAACGCAGGCAATGAAATACCCGGGGATAGGATTTGATCGAAGCCTTCTTTATACTAAGGACATAGAGCAGGTGATAACAAAGGCCAAGCAGGGTTTGACTGCGATGAGAGGATGATGCGGCAAACTGTGAGCAGCGCCATCTATCTCTTCTATATGAGGGTCTGGTCCTTTCTGTTTTTGAGTATGCGATGGCGATCCTGACTCTCACACATAAGCAGATGTAAAGGATGGAGAGGATACAGAACGAAGCTATGCGTATTATACTTGGGTGTACAAGTGATATATCATGCAGGGGTTATTGATTTTTCAACCATGGCGGACAGAATACAAATCTGCTTAGTACAGGCCTACCTCATAGTCAACGAAAACACACAACATCCACTGCATAGTGAAATTAAGAAGGTGTAAGGCGGCAGGTTAAAAATAGGAAAATCATGAATGGGTCAAGCCGAAGGCATTCTTCAACAGGTATATTCACTTGAGGACTTAGAACATGGCGAGGGGTGGCGAGTTCTGTACTTCCTTTTCAGTTAAGTCTGCATCCAGCTAGGCAGAAAAACATTCGCACTGCGAGCGCTAACAAGTCAAGTCGCATTATTCTGTCAAGAAGCCTGATCCGCGGGAAAAATGCCACGAGGAAAATCCAACAAGAAACACGCTGTTGCCAAGATGTGCAGCGTGGGAGCCGACACCAAGAAGAAGAACGTCGAGAGCTCACCTGCTAGCTGCATCAAAGAGCCTGATATTACAGCCATCACTGAAGCTACTACGAGGGAGAAGATTGACAGCCCAACACAGTCAACCAAGACAGCAGAGAAGGAGGAGAAAGACACCAGAGTCGGAAACACCGACGCGAAAACAATCCGATGGGTTGTCAAGCGGATTCCTGTGGAGCTGACAGATGAAGAAATCCTGAAGCAGCTACGTGAAGAGAATCTCCACATCCGATTCTTGAAGGCGGAGCGGCTTATCACCTACTCCAAGGTACCTACAACCTTGGCAGTGGTGACGTCGGAGGGCAGCGAGATGCCGACCACAGCATCATTCAAAAAGAGAATACAGCAACCAGAGAGATTCATACCAAGAATCACGCAATGTTCCAGATGTCAGAAGGCCGGCCACAGTAGAGCTAAGTGTCGCAGCAAGACGGAAATATGCCGATACTGCGCCGATCACCACGCCTTCAAGGAGTGTCCGCTGGCCAAGCTGGACACGGACTTCCGAGCACCCAACAACAAAAGAAAGTGTGCCAACTGCCTGGGCAAACATGGAGCAAGATACCTGGGCTGTCCGTACCTACAGAGACAGAGAGACGTCTTAAAGATCGCCATCATCACAAAGACACCACTCAAGGAAGCAATGCAGATGGGCGAGACAGCCACGGGTATAGCACAAGCTGAAAGAGATCAACTTCAAAAGCAGATCGACGAGTTAAAGAAACAAGTCAAGCTACTGCAAACATCGGCGCCAACCAGCGACAACGAGAAACTTCTTGCCGAAATAAAGGAGATCCAGCGGGACATCAAACAAGAGGTGGAGAATATGAGGCAGATGGTAAAGATAAATGAAGAGATTCTGCGAGACATCAAAGCGGTCAGAGAAATTCTAACAATCAAAAGGGGGCAAACCCAAAACAAACCAGCACAAGAAACAGAAAAGCACACAGAGGAACCGCAAGATGACATCCAACAAGAGGACGAGCCAGAACCGCTAGACAAAGCTAGCAACCCAGCCACGACACTAGCCCCCCTGACATCCGAAGTAAACCAAGACGAGCACTCTGAGGACGACACGGATAGGCCCACTGCGCCTACCTTGGAGGAGCTACGAGAGTCGGCAAGGATGGAGAAACTCAGATACCAGGAATTCAAAAGGTGCTGGATTGAGAGAGAAAAGAAGAAGCCAAAAAGACTTAGGAGACCGGTAGATTACCCAACTGTAATTCTGGAACAGGATACCGACTACTCGTACTACATAGAAGACGGAGAGAGAAAACCATGGCTGACCGCGGAGGAAAAAAGCCAATGGCCGAAGCTAAAACTCGAAGATGAAAAAAAGTACAAGAAGGAAAATAGAAACGTCGAAAAGCTCCTACACAAATTACACAACGAAGGAGACTAAATGACCTAATAAAAAGTCCTTATAAGGACTGCAGCCAGTAAAGCCAGACGAGCCAGGAGACTACACCAACAAAGAAAACAAGTGGAAACATGCACAAAGGACAGCCGCCGGCCGATCCCCCAGCTGGAGCGAGATAACGAGCGAGAAAAATATAAGGACTTCAGCCAGACGAGCCAGGAGCCTACACCAACAAAGAAAACCACAACAACAGAAGAGCACAAAGGATAGCCGCCGACCACTGCTGACGTCACAGACACAAACGCTACATAACCAGTCCGAGATAGGACCCACAAGACAAGAATTAGGGTGAATAAACCCACAAAAACCACGATCCTCAATTATAACCACAGCTGATGAAGCAGGTTAGACGAGGACGAAGTTGGAATTTTTGTTTTTGAAAACTGGAACTGGAACTGGAACTGGCAGAAAATGCAGACAAGAAAATCCGTTGGTGTGAATAGTGCGTGGGCTTTTATGGCTCAGGCTGGAGGAGAATTATCAAGGAAGATTCTGGTGCATTTGCCTTGACCACAAGTAGTCTGACTATGGAAGTCATGGCAGTATGTAAAGCAATAAGAAGGCTCGAGACAGAGACCTTCACTAGGTCATGCTTCCTTAGTGATTCAATGAGTTTGCTTAGGAAGATAGAGATGGGTTTCTTCTTCTTCTTCGTTCATCCGGAGTTTTTTTCGGATGTGATTGCGTTGTGCCTGTTTACAGCAGAGCTGCGTTCTTGCGCCGTTAGGCCGACACATCCGACTTCTGCGGGCATTTGTTGACCGGGTTAACCTTCCCGGGGGTTTCTTAGGACGTTTGACTCTCACTGTTGTGGTGTTATCCCCCATCCCAGCTGGTCCATATAGAACAGTCAAAGATCCTGGTCAGCCCTCAAGGGAAGGCAGGGGCAGACCATGGGCATTCCCCGCCATCCAAGGAGGCTTCCATACTTGCAGAGCCGATACATAGCGCTCTGGTACTGGGCTCACCCAAGGAATCGTCACGTCCTGCACATGGCTGCTTAGCCTCACTTCCATATATTGGGCCTTCCGTTCACCATAGGCTGTTCTTCCGGAAACCAGATGACATCCACACAGTGAGCTTTCGATTCGGACTTTCCATGTAATGGATTTGCTAGCCAAGCAATATTCCATTTCGTGCCACTAGGACACTTTTCCACCTTTTATGAAGCCCACACAGTGGGCTTTTGATTCAGACTTTCCACGTAATGGATTTGCTATCCAAGCAATATTCCATTTCGTGCCACTAGGACACTTTTCCACCTTTTATGAAGCCCACACAGTGGGCTTTTGATTCGGACTTTCCACGTAATGGATTTGCTATCCAAGCAATATTCCATTTCGTGCCACTAGGACACTTTTCCACCTTTTATGAAGCCAACACAATGGGCTTTTGATTTGGACTTTCCACGTAATGGATTTGCTATCCAAGCAATATTCCATTTCATGCCTCTGGGTCTTCATGCACCTTTAAATGTCAACCTGTATATAGTTAAAGTAATCTGCGGTCAACTTTAGCTTGTTGATATCTCCATAGAGCTTGTCCTCAAATGAAGCAGGTGTGGGCCAAAATATCTTTCTCTGTTCTGCATACGTTGGGCAATCCTGCAGCAAATGTTTTGCTGTCATTTTTCCAGTTCTACAATTACATTCATCGGTATTTCCTATCTTTAGTTTATTGAACAAGTGGTATTTCAGCCTGTTATGTCCTGTGCGGAGTCTGAAGATTGCTACTTGTTCTCTTCGGTCGAGTTTGTAATATGCATCATCCTTCTGATGGCCTGGATGCTCTGATTCCAATTTGGTTCTATAAGTGCTTTTTATCAACCTCTTTGCCTCATTATAGGTTATGTCTATGTCAGGCTGTGGTAGTCGTCCGCCCTCTTTTGCCAGTCTGTCAGCCTCTTCGTTTCCAGGTATACTGCAATGTGATGGGATCCACTGTATTACAACTTTTTTGGATTTCTGGCATAGACCATGGAGTGCTGCTCTTAGGTCAGTTAGTTCTGTGCTGTTATTGCTCTTCAGTATTGAGACAGCTGACTTTGCATCTGTGAAGATAGCTATTTGCTTCTCTTTATTTTCCTCCATCAGGAGCATTTCTGCTGCAGTTTTCAGAGCCTCTACCTCCGCTTTGAAGTTACTTGAAAATTTTCCAGTTGCCATTGAATGTGTTTTTTTCGCTCCATTTTTTAAATTTAGGAGAATTCCTCCTCCTCCATTCTCTATTGAATTTTTGGCTGATCCATCTGTATATGCATGGGTCCAATTCCTGCTTGGGTAATGTTCTTTTATGTAGTTTAGGGTTATTTCTCTTCTTTCGGTTTCATGCTGAGTGTTCTTTTTCTCAATACCAGGAATGTTTTCTATCATCTCAGGCAGTTGCTGCTGTCTCCAAGCTGGGAACTTGTGTGCATTGTGTATGGGCTTGACTGTTGATATGTTAAGAATAGGATCTGACCTAATCCTTCGTTTTGCAGTTTCTACAAAGTTGCTACGCTTCAGTCTTCCCTTTCCAAAACCATTAAATCTGTTGTACATAGGGTGGTCTGTCAATCTTCTAAATTTTTCTGCTTGTTGCTGGGCTCTGCTATCTCTTCTATCCTGCATTGGTTGTAAACAAGTGATCTTTTCTAATTCATTAATATGCGTTGTCTTCAGGCTTCCAGTTATGATTCGCATTCCTTGATTTTGGACTCTACTTATTTTGTTAAAGTTTGACTTAGCTGCTGTTGCCCAAGCTGCAATGCCATATTCCAGTACTGGCCTCACCCGCCCAGTATATAACTTCTTGAGAACTTTCTCATCTGCTCCCCATGTTGTACCAGCAAGCTTTTTCATGATTGCCATTCTTTGCCTTGCTCTTGTTCGATTTTTCTCAACCTGTGTCTTCCATGTCAGGCGACGGTCAAAGGTGACTCCTAGATAGTTTGGATGTTCTTCATGGCGCAATATTTTTCCATTCAATACCAGCTTAGGTTGCTGAGTTTTAGTTGAGAGGGAGAACACTGTGCATGTTGTTTTCTCCTCACTTATCTTCACTAGCCATGATTTTGACCAGTCCTCTAGCGCTAATAGGGCTTGCTGTATTCTGCTGTTAGCTGTACTAATATATTCTTCAGATGTCCATATGGCTAGGTCATCTGCAAAGGATGATGTGTGTACTCTGGCTAGAAAATTTGCCGTGATGTCGTTTATATATGCTAGGAATAATGTTGGTGAAAGAACTCCTCCTTGGGGGACACCTTGCTCCAACAGCATCATTTTGCTGGTTTGTCCTTGTACTTTTGTCCTGGCAGTTCTGTTCTCAAGGTAGTGGCTGATCCATTTGTACATTTTCCCGCAAACATGCATTTTTTTGCAGTTTTACTTTCAGTCCTTCCTTCCATACTTTATCAAATGCTTTTTCTAAATCTATCCAGACTGCTAGTGTGTGCTTTTTCTCTTGGAAGGCATCCTCTATTTCCTGAGCTATATAGGTTATTTGATCTTCAGTAGATCTGTACTTTCTGAATCCTGCTTGGTGAGGTGTTAAGAGTTGGTTTTCTTCCAGATGCCATGTTAGCCTGCCATTGATAATGCGTTCCATTAATTTTCCTACACAGCTAAGAAGACTGATAGGTCGATAGCCATTTGGTTCTTCCAGGTCTTTTCCTTTCTTTGGGACTGGTATTAGTATAGCTTCCTTCCATGCCTGTGGGACTATTCCCCTCTTCCAGCTGTAATTTAGGACTGCTAGTAGTTTCTTTTTTGCCTTAGTGCCTAGTCCTATTAGCATTTCATTTGTGATTCCATCCTTTCCTGGTGATGTCTTCTTTTTTAGGGTATTCATTGCCTGTTCCATTTCTTCCATTGTTAGATTTGCCATCATATATTCTGCTGCTGTCTCTGTATATGTATGATGTATCTGTTTATCTTTGATTGCTTTCTTCTGTTCGGCTGTAATATCAATGTGGTTTGCACTGGCATAGTGTTCCATTAGTGCATTTGCAGCCTTTTTTCCTGTAAGCAAGGCATTTCCTTGTTTAATTGTTATTTGTTTGTTTCTAGGTCCTTCATTGTTCATGGCTTTCACTAGTTTCCATAGTTTGTTTCCATCCCTGTCAAAATTCAGCTTTTCTGTTTTTTTCCTCCAACAATCTCTTGTTGTTTGATTTACTGTTCTTTTATATTTTGCTAAGATGGCTTTGAGAGAGATGTTCGCTTCAGTTGTTTGTTCTCTCTCTGCGGTCTTCCTAGCATCTTCAACTTTGTCCTCCAAAAATTGTAGTTCTTCAGTCCAGTATGGTTTGTAATTTTTCCTTGCTCCTCTTGGAATAGACTCAGTGGCCGCCTGTATTATTGCTCTGTTTAGACTTTCCACCATTTGCTTCATGTTGCCATATCGTGTATTTACGTTTTCACAATATTTGTCTGTTAGTATGGCAAATCTGTCCCAATCTGCTCGTTTGTAATTCCAACGGGGCAAAGGCTTTTGCTCCTGTGGAACATACTCCATATTTATTACAAGCTTGATTGGTCTGTGGTCACTACCTGCTAATTGGTCCAGCACATGGCGATCGATTTTGTGGAGGATGTCTCCTGTGCAGAAAGCTAAGTCTGGAGTAGAAGTGGTAATCCATCTTCTGGAGTAAAAGCTCGGTGTGTCATCCGCTTTGTTAAGTAGATGGAGATTTGAGTCTATTTCCCAGTCCTCCACTTCATCTCCTCTTTTGTCAGTATCTGGGTATCCCCATCTTTCTGAACGGCTATTAAAGTCTCCGACAACAATGCAATTTGTGTCAGTTATTTCCATGTTTGAGAGTGTAAGATCCTTATCTGCCGGGCTATATAGATTGTAAATTCTTATTTTCACGTCCTTTATCATTATATCAACACCTATAATTTCCGTTTGGTTGTCAGAGATCACAGATACTTCGCTGCAAGGTATTGTATTTCGTGTAAGTATTACAACTCCTCCTTTGTGTCCTTCGCGGTCGAAACGTGTGGCCTGATATCCCTCGACTGAAAATGTGCGATTGGCGTTGAGGTGTGTCTCTTGAATGCATGCCACATCTATTCTATCTTTATGAAGACGCTGTGTTAGGGAGGCTTTCTTGTTATAAACTCCTTCTGCATTCCATTGTAGTATGTTGAGTGTCCGGGGTGTTTGGTCAATAGCTCTTAACCTACTCCTCTGTGCCTTGACTCCACAGCACAGGGGAAGGTGACCACCAGTAGTCATGGGTGGACCCCCTCGAGGCAGGGGGCCCGGCACTATCACCGCCTGATGGGACTTCACGGGATTAGCACCATAACGATTAATTTTCATCTGTGGCATCATGAAATGATAAAGTTACGTTGCACTTCTTTGTCAAGCCTGTGGCTCAGTACATCCGATTTCGACAAGCATTTGTTCGGGATGCTTTCCCTAGCCTTTGACTGTCCCCAGTCTACCTACAAGGCAGCAGGTTTGTGCGTCACTTCGTCTGGTCCCTCTCCCTTGACCTGTCCGACATGGGTGACCCTACCAGTAGCTGTGCTACCGTTGGCATAGCTCTTGGGGTCATTGGAACGCTCAAGCCCCTCTACCTCGTCAAGGTGGACGCACGGCAGAGGGGGAGATGGGTTTGATCTTAAGACAGTGGTTGGTGTCTTCGGGACGGTCACAGCTGGCAAAAATTAGTTTCATTTTCGTGCCAGGGCATGCGGATGTACAATGAAATGACAGGCTTGAAGGTAAGGCTACTGTGGAGTGCGGACGAGTCGTGGACCAGACTGATATACTGAATGTTCTACAAGGAGTAAGACGTTTGTGAGAACCAAGTGATGACTGTGAATCTACAACCATGGTCAGATTGCCAGAACAGCAAGTTAAAAGAGGTGTGGCCAAAAAAGAACACTACGCAGGAAGCCAAAGAAGATTAATAAACCAACACAGAACTGGTGTAGGTGAGCCGCTACACGCTGCGGGATTTATTGAGAAGGGGATCTGAGCACGTATGGACTAAATGGTTCGGTATGCAATGAGGATGATCTGTCGACTGACTGACTGACTGACTGACTGACTGACTGACTAATTATTATGCCTGAAGTAAGTCACTGTATTGTCTTCCCCGTGGCTATACGTTGTGGTTTGTGTATTTGTTGTTGACGAAGGCTAGTTGTGGCAACGTTCTATGTGTTCCGTAATTGTGTTCTGTAAAGCTGCATTACGTCGTGCTATTTTATATTGCCTACATTTCCATAGCTTTACCACAGTTCCATTGATTTTATTCATAATGAAACTAAAACACTGCCACTTTATATACAAAAAAAAAAAAAAAGACAAACATCTTTCTTTAGTCATCTGATAAGAGTGGCATTGGAGAACATCGTGACAATTGGAAAGATCAGTGGGAAAAGAGGCAGAGGCGAACCAAGAGAAATTATACTGGATAGACTGAGACGATGTTATGGAGGAATATCATCAACAGAGTTGATCCAGAGCACCAAAGACCGAGATCTGTGGAAAGACATGAACGCCTACGCCAGCTGGCAGGGCGCATGATGATGATGATGATGATGGAGTCAGATATGGTGCCCGCGAGCTTGGCTTCTTGTTCCGCTGCTCACACGAGCGTAGTGGAGGCGGAGTGATCTCCGTAGTCAAACTGGATGTATTTGCCAGGTGTATGCCTATATTATTGCTTTTCTTATCCTTTGAACTGTGTATGCCTACGCTGACCTTGACCCGCGCTTCACCGGCCCGTCTGTGTAGATGCCGAAGATGTTGTCGGCGAGAGAATGCTGCTCTATCACTGTCACTTTATATCAACATGGACCACTTTTCTCGTCAAGTTATTCGCTATTGAATTTTTACATCAGTGTCAACAAAAGTGAATGTTGTATGACTTTTACCAGTACTCTTAGGAGTATTTCCAAGATTGTGTGAAATCACCAGCTGTAAGTTTTCAAGGTGGGGGGGGGGGGGGGGACGGGACGGACGGACGGACGGGGGGGGGGGGATGGACGGACGGACGGACGGGCGGGCGGGCGGGCGGACGCTCTCTCTCTCTCTCTCCTCTCTCTCTCTCTCTCTCTCTCTCTCTCTCTCTCTCTCTCTCTCTCTCTCTCGTTATCTCTTTCTCTTCATCTGTCTGTCTGTTTTTCTGTCTATTTGTCTCATTGTCCATGTGTTTATAATGCATGCATTGTCTTTGTTCTGGCATTCCATGCGCTAACATTTAGTATAATATCAACATTTACTTTGCTTACAGTTTTAAGCATCCTCTGTGCACATGATCATCCATACCGGATGAAGTGACTCCACTGGAATCCCCATTAAATTTCGAAGCATTAATATTTTGGGAAAATACAGTGGTGGTTTCCCTTGCATTCCGCATCGCACAATAAAGTCTTATGAGTCATATTACAAAGCTGTTACTCAAAACAATTATGAAAAGAATCAGAAACAACATTAAACCAGAAGTTAGTGATGAACAGTGTGTATTTGTGGAGGAAAGGGCACAAACAACGCTATATATTCTCAGGACACTATTAGAAAGAGCTATACAAGTAAAAACAGATCTGTACTTACGCTTCATAGACAACAAACGCATTTGACAATGTGAAACATGGCGAAATAATGAAATAACTAAAGCAACTGAACATTGATGGCAAAGATCTGCGAATAATAAATAACACACATTGGCAGCAAACACCAGCCATAAGAATCAACAACCTTGTAGGAACATTTCAGTGTTTAAAGAAGGGCGTCAGACAAGGTTGTGTATTGTCTCCTGATTTGTTCTCATTGTACAGTGAATATATAATGAGATATACAGAAAATATGTGTCAGGGATCCTGGTTGGTGGACATAATATAAATAACTTACGTTATGCTGATGACACCGTCTTGATAGCAACAGGTCAGAAGGATCTACAGGAAATGATAGATAAAGAACAAACATGTATCAATAGTTACTAAGAAAGCAATCTTCACCATAATCTTCCTACCAACTCTATGCTACCAATGACAAACCTGGACAATGACAAAAAAGAGAGAAGAAAAATCACAACAACAGAAATAAGATTCCTGAGAAGAAGTCTCAATGTATCAAGAAGAGATAAGATCAGTAATGAAGAAATCAGGACCAAAGTGGGGGTTAAAGCTGCACTAGATTTTATTAGAGGACAGCAAGTCAAATCGTGTAACTAGGTTACGAACTAATAGTATACCACTTCAAGCAATGATGTTGAGACCAAATGGATGCAGAAGAAGAGGCCGACCACGTAAACGATGGATAGAGGAATAGCAGAGTTCGTGGGAATCTCTATACAAGAAGCCCATAAATGGGCACTCTCCCGCTGTTTATACATCATCGCGAACCGCAAGGTACAAGAGGAACGAGGCGAGATGAGATGAGAAATGAGAAGAGTGGTGAGGATGGAAGTCTTGGTATGGCTGAAAATACTCACCCGTTTCTCCTTTTGTTTACTTCAGAATCCCCGCTTGTATGTAATATATGTAATAATTTGGGGAGATTCCATTATATTCAACTACGTCAAAAATTGTATTGTTTGCCAGAAACGAAAGTTATCACGATCATTGGAAAGAAACTTGTTGAATGCCAAGATGATGCGTCGTTAACTTTGTCTTTTAAAGAGGAGAACTTCCATCTATATCTGTATGATTGTATCCCGTAATAGCAAGCATTTGGAGAATTCCACGGTCGTTCTGTGTTTGGTTTACTTTAGTGTTCATACATCCACAGACATTCACACATATTATTCAGCTTTATACGCTTCCTCGTGATGACATCCCCACCAGGACCACATCAGATACAATCAGACACATTCTTTTCAAGGACACTCAGATATTCTTTTTAATAGTGGATCAATAAATCTATTAACAATCCTGCATTAAAGTTGTTTAGTTATAATTTTAAAATACTATTTTGTTGAATCATAAGCGAGTGTAAACTTGTGAAGTAATTGGTCTCTCATACTTCTGATCCTGATCGTGGTATATGTGTCTGTCAAACTATCATCCTATTCCACACATCTCTAATCAATGTACAGCACTCCCCTATGTGTTTACATTGTATAACGTTTGCTTGAGAGTGTGAAGGGTGAAAAAAGTTAGCTGCATATCCTTTACAGGACGTTGAAAAGACTGGATAGAAAAACCACTGCAGGAGATCCTCCTCCTAGAACGTCAAACATTCTTTACCCACATTGTCAAAGAACATTTCAAGCCAAAATAGGCCCTATCAGCCATCTTAGACCTCACGGCTCCATACTTTCATCCCCACTGGATGAAATGAATGGTCATCATCATTCTTGATGGATAAACAACAACAACAACAACAACAACAACAACAACAACAACAACAACAACAACAACAACAACAACAATACAGGACGTTTGCAGTCAGCACCAGCAGTTTTGCTGCTGTTGATGTCTTGGCAAGTTAACATTCAGTAGTTTGCCATTGCTTTCTGAACGACCGGCACCCATACCATTTCGTAAAAAACCAGCGCTACGCGGTCTGCTGCCAAATCGCGAGCTGATGTGTTTCGAACGCGGGTATACGGGATCGCGAACCACTCCGTTAACCCTTCGCCACGGAGTCGGTGTGTGAAGGGTGGGTTTAGATCAGTGGTTATCAACCGTTTTTGGCCTGTTCCTCCCTTCACCCTATTTTCAGAACGTCATTCCCCCCTTTCGTATTTTCTTCCTACAAATCCCCCCCCCCCCCTTTTTTTTTTCTAAACAGTATACATAATAATGGGTGATAAATTTAATAACACATACTAAAACAAGTCTAGACGTCTACATAAAACGTGATTTGTGGGTCTACTTACGTTATAAAATGAATTTCAGAAGGGTGTGACGTACAGAACCGTAAAGTATGAATGGAAAAACAATATCAAGTAATCGGTTCATGTATTAACGGGATCTTGAAATAAATCTTAATTCCCCACCCCTCCCCCCTGGAAACCCTAAATTCCTCCCTCCCCCCTTGGGGGAGGGGGGGGGGGAATTCCCCACCGGTTGAGAACCACTGGTTTAGATTATATTCTGAAAACTAACTTCCAGTTTATTAAGAAATTTATCTTATCCGGTTGAGCATTAGATCGCCTGGGATCTAGGGACAGTAACCACTTTGCCACGGTGACTAATCAATCTTAACATAATAACTCATCAGGTTGGGTTGGAGTCAACAATCACTTAGTATCACTCGGCTGTGCCTCGGCAACTGTTTGTCATTCACTTTCATGTATAACCGGGTCTCGCCGAAAGCAACCACCAAACAGAACTCATATGACTGAAGTGTCTCCTCATCTTATATCTAGCTTTGTAGACAATGGTGTCATTATCGACTACAGGAGTATTATCTTACGATCATCACCACAACCAACCACCAGAAATGCACATTCACAAAGTAACATCACAACACTCAGTTGAAAAGACTTACAGTTGATATATTATTTACACTTTTCTGTATTTATAGTCTGCGCGTTTTTATTCACAAATCTTTGTTTTGATTTATTATTCTTTAGATCTTTTAGTGCTGTTCCCGAAGAAGATCACTAGAATCGAAACGTTGGAATAGTTTTGTCGTGGATTAGCTTTCTTATTACATATCCTCTTAACGTTGTTTTAGTATTGTTAGTGGTTGGTTTTGCCTTTCTGTCCCACCCCATCCCACCCCATCCCCAGCCCGTGATTAACGTTTACGGTATCGGTCTCACTGTAAGGTGTGTACACGTTGTCTCCATCCTCTACTCTTCATCACTCCTTTCTCTCTCTCTCTCTCTCTCTCTCTCTCTCTCTCTCTCTCTCTCTCTCTCTCTCTCTCTCTCTCTCTCTCTCTCTCTCTCTCTCTCAGGATAACACTTACCTAACTATTTTAATTTCATATTATAGTTGATAACTCATAAATAAACGCACCTGTATTGTTTGGCCATAGCTAGCTAGAGTTGTTACACTTGGAGGTACACTTGATCCTGCAGCGAGACCCTGTCGTTATATAGAGGTTATAGATTCGAATCCCGGTAGGTTAACCATAGCATTCAGTGTTTATGTTATTTAATGCATCCTCTAGTCCGTTCTCATTTTTTCTCCTTCTATAAATTCCAAACAATAATATGAATTTATTTATAAGTTGTCATAGAGACCTCCAAGGGTTCTCAGGTTGATATTTCTGTGTATTATAGTTTAGTTAGTTAGTTAGTCTTTCCTCTTGAGCCGAAGGCGGCGCATAGGGCAGAAGTCATGGCTCCCCATGTTTGGTGGTTCGCGGCTACCTGTTGTAGATTCTGGATGTTCACTTAGCCGTTGAATGAGCCTTGTCAGTGTCTTAAACTTAGCTCGCTAACCTAACGCATGTGAGACAGTACAAGTACAACGTGATTTGACTTGAGACTCCACGACACAACGTTCAATGGATTTATTTACAGATCATATACAATACGATTATCACTACAAGATATACTTTACACTTCAATACACTTACATACACAATACAGCTCACAGTCTATCTCTCAAGATGTCCAGACACTCGACTTTCAGGCACAGAAACCACACAACGCCTTTCTCTCATCATGCGTCCAGTCGAGTCCACGTCCCAGAGCTGTCTGCCTATAGCTCGCAACTTGCCTCCACCTGAAGTGGCTTCACGAGGCATGCGTGCGTCTTGCGTCGTCCTTGCCTGACCGCTGGCCGTCTCGTCAGCCAGCAACCTTGCAGCAGGTAACTACTACTCACCTGGCGGCCGTAACGAAATTTACCCCGGGGGGAATTCCCGGCCCGGGGAACCCCCAAGTTTCCGGCCCTTTGGCCCCGGGCCCGTAACGGAAAATTTTTCCCCTTTTCAAGCCACTGCACTTTTTTCTTT